>VMDR010006704.1:0-44041 GCA_007922815.1 Macrotus californicus
TGGAATGAAAAGCAGGACATGAAACAATATGAACAATATATGGTACCATTTTAATAAATGACATATATAGTCATATAAAAATCCTAGATGGGTATATTCATGAAGTTGAAAATGTCTGTCTCTGATTAATTTCATGTTAGCTTATTTTTATTGTCCTTATTTTGTTTGTGTTTTGGCAAGTATTTCTATAACCACCAAGCTTTTCTGTAATTGAAAAAAATGTTTTCAACTAAATTTTAAAATCTCGGTACCCTACAGTAAAACAGATACTAGAAAAATCGCTAGTTCATTCAACTCCACTTGGGTCTCGGTTTCCTCATCTGTAAGGGAGAGAGCTGAATTAAAATCATCACTAAGAAGGCTCTTGACTCTATGAATTTCACAGAGCCACGGTGAGTCAAAACCTCAGCAGAATCTTGTCTATTAAGAAGCTGGGGAGTGCAGTGTGGGGTGTGGGATGAGAAGGTGGTATTCTTGTCTATGTTAAGAAGGATCTTTCATTGGTATTTTTGCTAATTCAATGCAGAAGAGCCTCCATTGCTAAGAGTGGTGGGAACATGCCCAGCAAGTTGACTGGGTAAGTCCAACAATATGGAGCTGCCCGGAAGCAAGGCTGCCCATAATGGAAAGGCGGGATGGCTTTCAGAACCAGGCAGTGCTCCTGAGTCCAACCCTATTCAGAGGAGGACACCCCTTGGCTGTTCTTTGTGACTCACAGAACCAAAACTCCTCACTTGTGCCTTAAGGGAAATAGGTACAGAGAAGGACTTAACCCTGGACTTTAAGTAAGTGAACACCAATGTGAACCAACATCTCATCCCCCTGAAGTTGGAAGAAGGTAGAATTTAAGGTAGCACCATAGAGCGGAGTTAAGAATGTGGGCCCTCAGTCCATTTGAATTTTGGTTCCACCAGTTTTATGCAATTTTAGGCAAACCAAACCTTAAACCAAAGAACGAATTTTAGAATACAAGCCAGTAACAGGAAAGGGTCCAAATATAAGCCCAGAGAAAATTGACAGATAGGAACTAAAAATCTTCAAGAAAACAAACACACAAGCATAAAAACATCCCATTTAAAGGGCCCACCCTAACAGAACTCTGGGCCACTCCTTGACCAAGGTCCCTGAATGGTGGAGTTGGCTATACAAATGCAGACAGGCCAGTCTAATTGCCGCTAATAGCCCTAATGACTGGTGGCTTCCGTGCAAAAGCAAGAAAGAGGCTTCAATTAAGAACTATGTCAGATCCTGGTTCAAAAAGTCACAGTGACAATTTTCTCCATTTGAACGAAGACAGGAAGGTCTCTATTCATGCAGTAAGGGAAATGATGGCTCTGCTTGCAAGCAAGAAGCACCCAGGTAGGCCCCTGCCACAGGCTGAGAATGAGGCCAGATGCAGAATTTGGAGGGAGGACAGGCATGGATGCAGGCCAGAGGAAATAAGGACCAATGATGGATGGCCTCCCGGGCACATCTAACCAACGCGGGTCCTGCTTTTCCTGCTAAAGGGCTGTCATGTTCCTCTTGGCCCACTGATCCTCTGCCCATTTCTTAGAGCCGAGTCTTATCTTTTAAAACTTAATATTCTAGAAAGTTGTCAGCAAAAGGGAGGATGGTATACCAGCACAAACACATGCATGTTCTGATCATCTTCTCCCATGAAATTATTTTTGCAAAGCGTTTCTTGTCCATTCATTCAACAAATATTTACAGAGGGCTTGATAGGTGCCAGCCAAAGAGTAAATACTGGAGATTCAACGGTAACAGAACAAAAACCAATCCCCACCTCATGGAGCATCTGTGGCATTACTTGACCTTTGGGGTGGGTTATTTCTACTGGATGTCAGCCATCACATTTAAAATATCGGCAAGAGCAACTGAATAGAGCTTGGTGAGTATACACAGCCTGGGAGTTGTGTCCTGTTTGTTTGACCAGTCTAGATTTGGGCAATTGTCACCTTTGTGCCCTATCAGTGGTAGCCTTATACAAAAGAGAGACTGCATGTGCCAGCAGACGGATCCTGGTACCACTTTAATAGTACTCATTTAGCCCTGGCCCGGTGGCTCAGTCAGTTGGAGCATCACCCCATACATACACCAAAAGGTTGTGTGTTCCATCCCCATTCAGGGTGTGTTTCCCTCTCTTTTCCTCCCTCCCACCCTTCCTCTCTCTCTAAAATCAATAAAAACATATCCTCAGGTGAGAATTAATAATAATAATGATACTTATTTAAATGAATACTAACACTCTTGATCATCATTACTCCATTTCTCTCCTGCATAGAGTCTATTAAGCAAGCCCACTGTTTGAATGAGACAGAGACTGGGATTTTAAGGGTAAAAAGCAACCAAAGACCCTTACATCCAACACAGATGTTGGCTGGTCCCGCTGAGTGGAAGCCAACAACTGTTGCTCTCATCCATTCTCTCACTGCTTTCCCTTCCCTCACGGGGTGGTGGGGGGGGGCAGGGCTCAGAACTCCTCTCTGTGAATCTGGAACTAAGTGAGGAGGGGCTGACCATGATCTCATGAGAAAATAGAAGGCACAATAAAGGCTCATGGGGTCATTTGCTCTAGCAAGGACTGCAGGGATCATCCAGTTCAGTGCCCTCGTTTGACTGGTGCAGAATCTGAGAAGGATAATAAGGGTTTGCCCAAAGTCACACATAAATTAGAGACAACGGCAGGCCTGAACCACAATGTGCAGACACTTCATCCAGGGCTCTCTTCCTTCCCCTGCATCCTAAAACAAGAGGGCTCCTCTTGGCCTTGGCTGGGTAGCTCAGTTGGTTAGAGCATCGTCCCAATATGCCCAGGTTGAGGATTCAATCCCTGGTCAGGGCACATACAAGAATAAACTAATGAATGCATAAATAAGTCGAATAACAAATCAATGTTTCTGTCTTTTCTTTCTTTCTCTCTCTCTCTCTCCCTCTCCCTTCCTCTCTTTATCTTTAAAATCAATAAGTAAATTTTAATAAATAAAAGAGAAATCTGATTTTAAAAAAAGAGGGCTCCTCTCTTAAAAATCTCATCCTATCCTTCAAATATCACTAACCAGTGCTTCCATGGGGTGGTGGAGGAGATTGATTAAGCCATAAGAAATGTGTCTTTGAATTCCAGATGTCCCGGTTAGGTTCCTGGACCCCTCTAGAGTGGACTCCCCCCGCCCCACCCCCTATCTGGTGTAGAGTGCTGGGTGTGTCCTGGGTTTCTCTGCCTGGCTGAATGGGAACAGGGAGCCTGGCTCCTTCTACATCCAGGAAGAGGACAGGGACACAGAGTGAAAAGGGCCATGGGCCCAGATCTGCACTTAGGCAAGGCAGAAAAACAGCATCTGCTTTTCCATCCTTTTCCACTCATACGTGCTCCTGGGCAAAAGCCAGGAGCTAGCTCAGACAGCTGGCAGAGCTATGCATGGACCACTGTCAGGAAGACGTGCACTCAGTTGTCGTTCCAATGGTGATGTGATAGGTTTGGCCAGATCATCCCCGCTCCTTCTATCCTGTGAACACATCTGTGAGCTAACAGGTGTGGACAGCGGGAGGTGATGGGAGGTGGGGAGAGTCACCTGTGGATATGGAACGACTGCCTTCCTGCCAGTGAAACTAACTCATCTCTGGAGGGATCGATCCCAAGATCTTGCTGTTTCAGCTGTGTGACTTGAGTCAAGTTACTTAATTTCTCTGAGCCTCTGTCCAGACCACAAAATGATGGTTAACAATTGTAGCTGCTGCAGTTGTTGTGAGTTGAATTAGATAATCCATTTAGCACGTGCTAACACACTAAATGAATGGTAGCTATTAATAATAACTCCACTATTCTTAGTCCCATCTTCCTCATTGCTGAGTTTTCTACCACCTAGACTAGGGCCAGAAGAAGAGGCCAAGTGGAGGGCTCATCCTCTTCCACCAAACCACTTTTTTGGTCCATTTCATATATTGAAATAGACTCATATTGAGTTTGATGAGAGAGGGATTTCATAGAAGAGTCTGAAAACAGAGGAGCCTATTTGTCTGGGTTGTCCAGAGTCTTTCTCATTTGTTTCCCTCCGCTCCATGGAAAGTGGGAGGAAAGGGGAAGTGGGGCATCGCCCTGAGGAGGGAATAACCAGGGAGCAGTTCCGGCTTCCTATTAACATCCATCCCCAGAGGTGATGACATATTCAAATTTCCAGTCCCCTTATGATTACAAGTGCTGATTTAATCAAAGAGATGCACATTTACATCCTAGCGAGACAGTTCTACAACTGTAAACACTTTGTGATTTTTTCTGATGTGATAGCAAACATAAATTGTTCTATGATACATGTCACAGCATAGAGACAGAGGGCCTGTTAGGGTCTGAAGAGATTTTTTGTTGTTTTTCAAATTCAATTTTATTTTCTTTTTTCCATCTGAGGAGAAAGGGCAGAGCAAAAGCCACTGAACAGGGAGTTGTGAAGAAATTGCTAGAGAGGGTGTTTGTAACCTGTGTCCCTCCAGGCTAGAAGCTGATTAGGAATGAAAACAATATAGTTCAACTAAGAAAAGTGTCCTTTATTTATGTCTAATGACCTCTATTAGATTGTCACAAATGAATGACCCGCATAATTCTGAGGAACATTGTAACATAACTAAAGCAGAAAAAAATGATTTTTATATAACACTGTGCTACTGTTTCCTTGTTTCTGCAAACTCGTATTAAAAAAAAATATTTCCTAAGTAGTCTCTCTCTACTCCAGACCTTCCTCAAGTCTTCTTTTATTAATGTCCGCATTCCAAAGAGGTTGAGATTTTATAAATAAATCACTGTTTACTCTCCTGAATGCATCCGGGGTTCACAGACCACTTTCAGGCTCACTCCCGCATGGGAACCTTTCAACAGCCCAGGGAGATAAGCAGGACAGATTTTTATTTATAAACTGGCAGTGCTGCCACAGAGACTTGAATTCCCTCCGGAAATCGATTTCTCCAGAATTCCCCCAAGCACCCAGCTGGCTCCATCAGTTACTAATGCTCTTTATTCACCCGAGGCGAGGCGTGTTGCTGCCATTTGGGAAAGAGGAATAACCTGGCTGAGAATCGACATATATCTGCTCAAAATATAAAGTAACACATGAGCACCCCAGGCAGGGCCTGGGCTGCGATTTCCATGTTCAGGTATCTAAGATGCTTTCCATTCCTATGTCTTTGATAGTTTTCCTCTGTCTTTTACACTGGAATTCCCCTTCTAAGGTGTCTTATACTGAAAGAGCTGGCTTGGGGTGACTTCTCTTCCTTCCATCTCCCAAGCTCAATTCCTCCAGGTCCTTGTTTGTATCTGCTCCCAATGCAAAGTGATACCTATTGAAGCAAGAGGAAGGCGAGATCCAGGGGTGAGGGCGCTGCACTTGCACCTGCTCAAGTGTTGCAGAGATCTGGCTGTTCCCCGAGTTCATAAGGCCCCCTCACTTCCCCTCCAAAAGAAAAATCCACATGGCTCACAATCACGCCCCGCCCTCTGTCTAGGTGCCCTAGACCAAACTCTCCAGGCCTTGCTCCAGACTGAGGATGTCTTCCGGCAGCTCCCAAACATCCCACACAAATGACGCAACCTCCAAGGCAGCAGAAATGCGCTATCTGCTGGGCAGTATTTGCGGAAATCCAATTAGTATTTGCAAAAAGCCAGTTCTCTGTGATTGGTCTCCTGGAGGGAATTCAGGAGCTCTTTATCCACACCTTTCAAAACCTCCGCTGCACGTGCCCCTGGGAGGCAGTGGCTGTACCAGCACAGCGGAGGCTGTGAAGTCAGACCAGACCTGGGTTTCATCTCTAGTGTTGCCCCCAAATCCTCACTGGGTAACAACAGATAACTGACTTCGCCTATCTATGCTTCAGTCTCCCTAACTGTGGAATGGGTTTTTGCAGGGACTCTAACAAGAGAACACAAATAAAGCACTGGAACCTGAGTGTTAGGTCCCTACCCACTGCTGTGAGGAGCTTCAGGGTGCAGCTTCCATCAGAGGAAAACAGCGACTGTATTATCCAGACTTTCTACCTGTAGCAATGGTGCGGTAGCCGCCACCCCCAAAACTGGTAGTTAAACCCACTGAATAGATAGGTAGGAAGGACCATGTTATAGAACTAGTTGACAGTGGCTTCCCGGGTCCTACCAGGAGTAGAGACTGTCTGAGTCTTCCTCCTACACCACCTGCCCTACCAGCCCCAAGTCATAGTCATGGTGGAGTTGAAGATATTTCCGCCAGGTGTGTAGGTTTGTGTCCTCTCTGTAACATTACAGCTCTGACCTGGGCCAAGTGCATTTGATTTTCAGGGTTCTTCTTCTTGTTCTTCTTGTTTGTTTGTTTGTTTGTGAATTGGGATGACTACAGTATAATCTCAGTGTTGATTCAAGGATGAAATGAGACAATGCATGTAATAAACACTTCATGGGTGTGAGCTATTCTTATTAGGAACACTTTTAAATTCATGTATCCATTTACCAGGACATCATTAGGTATCTCTGTACTAGGCACTGTGCTAGGGAGTGGAGACAGAGGTGAAGGACAAGACAAGGTCCCTGTTCTGATTTCCTGGACCACCTCCAAAATGCCAGTCTCTGACATTTAGAAGCAAGGACTACTATTGAGGTAGACGGTTCAGGCCATGCAAGAAGATGACCTAAGAAGGCACAGTGACATCTGAGGTAGAAGGAAAGCCCCAGCCAATTCTACCAGCCACAGAGAAACCCCTATCCCTCCAGGAAACCAGTAAACACAGGGTAGTGAGAAAGCTTTAATCTCAAGAAGGCAGCACAAATAGGTGGAAGGAATGACAACAAACAAAACCTTACAGTGGCCCCCAAAATTGTGGCACAGGGTGGTATCCAAGAAGGTAAGGGGTACAGGGCCAAGGCTGCCCCCATCAGTCCTCGGACATTTGACATTTTAACTACTGGGTGGGGCAGCCTTCACCAGAAGAAATAGGGAGAGGATAGGGAACTTAATTCAAATTCTATAGTCTTACCATTAAAACTGTACTAGAATTGACAGTAGGGGATATACATTACATTTAAATTTTTAAACAATCTCTGTCCAGGTCCGTATTTTTATGTTATCTAGGAAGATAACTACCTGAACCCTTGCAGTATGTGAATACCCATGGACATCTCTAGACATGCAAGAGTACCAAAGTATTTTATTCTGAAACAGAACCTTTGTTCATGGAAATACAAACACAAAGCACGGAAAAAAAACAAACTACAAATGGATTTCTTGCTCCCAAAGACCAGCATTCTTCCCTGCCCAGTCCTATCCCTCCTCGCCCTCCCCTGCTCCATCAACAATGAATATCAGGCAGCCTGGCTTGAAGAAATTCACCACCACTGTACATTCCTGTCACAGCTGCTGGAGACACAGCCCCAGCCAGCTTCAGGCAGAGGCTGTTATGCAGCACCACGCCCCGCATGCAGAGAGAAAGAACGGAAGCCGCACTGAAAATGAAGGATGCACCCCAGGGAAGAGCATCCAAACAGGAACAAAAGGGAACCTCTTGCAAACCTGGCCCTGGAATTAGGAGACAGCCACATACATGTATGGTGCCTTCTAGGGCAAGGAAGTTATCAGAGCTAAATCTCCGTATCTTTCCCTAAAGGTGCCTTAAGTGATGCCGAGAAGAATGGGCGTGGCCCTCCATGCCATGTCACAAGCTAAGTCCCATTAGAAGAACCATTGCCATCTTCAGACTGGGAAGAAAAAAAATAATCTTTTCTCTGCTTATCCCAAACAGGAGAATTGGCAAACGTATCCTGGATATAAGGCAAGTGGCATATATGCAGCCGACCTCCCGCAGGCAATAGCATGAGAGCTAGGATTCACCTCTCCGAGTCAGGGAAATAAGTACAAAAATTGAGCTTTTGTCCTAATCAGCCCTTTTTTCCCTTATGATACCTTCCACAGCTCTTTGCAGAGACAACTGGCACATAACTGTGCCTGGTAAAAGACTCACAATGTTTCTTTAATAATGGAAAGTCAGTGATAGCAGGTAATATAAGTCGTAAAGAAGAATGGGCTTGAAACCCATGGCCTCTACCTGTCAGAAGGATCCCTACCCACCCCAACTTTTCCCCCAGGGGGAAGTGTTTCTTCCCTGGGACCAGAAAAATAGCAGGTGGGGGTGGGGCACACGTGTGTGGAATGAAGCTCAGGTGCATGAGAAAGGCAGCATGCTGCAACAGAAAGAAACCACTTGACAAAGTGCACCAGCGGGGAGAGCAGCTTCCTCCTGCCTGCAGAGGGGAAGGTCCTGCATGGCAAATGCACAGGGTGTTGGCAAGCACAACACACAAGTGCAAACAGACTCAAGCCCACAGCCAAACCTAACGAACTGGGGGCAAATCAGCCACGTCGCAGGTACAGCTGTGCCCTAGGGCGGCAGCAGAGCCTCCCAGGGGCCAGCGGACCACTTCCTTTGTTCGCCTTGCAAAGATGGAGTAGCCACCCATTCCCTTACTACACACCACACACACTACACACACACCTCCTTCACTACAGACAAAGCACAACTGCACTGCTTGGCGCTAAACTAACACAGGCCAGTGGGTTTTTTGCTATTTTGCTTTTTTTCCTTTTAATGCCCATTCCAGCCTGTAGTATGGCCCTTCGATTTGGGGGCATCATTTCAGGACATTCTGGAGGAATCTCAGCCCAGGGCGCGGTGTTCTGCTGCGAGAGCATCTTGCTGGGCGCTGGTGTAACCGGTGGCTTCCATACCTGATAAAGGCACGTCCCTTCCCCACCCCGCCACGGTACTCGCCCAGCGCATCGCACACCCGCAGGCCCCAAGTGGCTGCGTCTCGCACACAATGGCACTTGGACAAGGCATGCACACGGCGTGCGCCTGCAAACTAAAATCTGCTCTAAAAGCTCAGCCTTTTCTTGGAATGAGGAGCAGATGAGACACGAAAAATGTAAAATGCATTGAGGGCAAAAAACACAAAAGTTGTCTTTCCCACTACAACCACATTAGCTGTCCAGTCCCAAACATGACGCACTGAAATACGAATCAGGTGAATGCAGGCAAGAAGGGGACCGGGTGAGGACGGACAGTCCAGACACCCCATCACCCTAGCGGCGAGGGGGCAGAGCCACGGAGCTGGAGCCGGGAGAGGGGCGCGGTCGGGCTGCCAAGTGTCCCTGGGATAAGGTGTCATCTCTCCACACCCTGCCCCGCCAAAAGCAACCGTAATCAAAAAGCATCCCTCGCCTAGGGCAGCACACACCAGCACCCCAGGAGGCGCGGCAGTTCAGAGAGGGCCGTGAGCCTGCGTTCTCCGGGAACTACCGGGTGGTGGGAAAGAAAGCTAAATAATGCTAAATTCTCCGCGCCAGTGTTTGGGTTTCCTCTTTGTTTTGTTTTCCCCAAACCCCAGGGTCGCTCCGTCTCAGTGGCGCCCGCCGCGCCGGCTGGACTGACCGCCGCTCTCCACCCCCCAGACCCGGGTCCCTGTGCCTCCCCGGGGACCCGACCCGGGATCCAAGCCGCCCCGCCCGCGGCGCATGGGGACCCAGCGAGGGTGGGCGGGAGGCGGCGGCTCCCGGACTCACCGTGATCCGCGGGATGTTCTTCTTGCCTTGGTAGGACATGGTGGCGGCGGTGGCTGAGCAGCCGCGTCCCTTCCTCCTTCTATCGGCTCCGGCTCGCCCGCGCCTTGCTCAGCGCACAGCGCCCGGAGATCAGGTGGAGCGAATGGTGCGCTGGCCGCCGCCTCCCCTCGCCTCCGCCCCCCTCCCGGGCTCCCGCGGCGGCTGCCAGAGACAATAGTAAATCTCCCTGGTCTCCCTTTCACCCCCGACCCCCCCGCCACACACCCTCCTCCACTCGCGTTCACGCCTGGGCTTTTTTTTTCTTTGGCGATGCCAGCTGGGACCCCGTAAGACAAGAATGGCTGGTCTGCGACTCCTCCCTCTTCTCTCTTATCCCTATTGATTTTCCTCTTTGCATCTGCCTCACCCACTTTTTCTTTTTCTTTTTTTTTTTTTTTTTTTTTGGTGACTTGCGAGTGCGGCGGAGCCAGTCCTCTCCATGGCCACCAGGGGGCGCGAGGGACTTTTCCGGGCGGGGATGCTGCAGTCCCGGTTTAGTAAGAGCAGTTCTGGGGTCGCTCTCCTGGCCTCGAGGGCCAAGCCCCGGAAAGCGCCAAGGCCACCCCCAGCCCCTGGTCCTGTTTCTCCCATACCACGCTCATTTCAGAAAGGTGACACGTCCCTCCCGGAACCCGCCCCCCTCGGCTGTCCATCTCCGGCTGGATGGGGCGCCTCCGCCTTTGTTACAGCCCAGGGCTGGGCACCGCCTCTGCTGGTCGCTGGGTGTGTACACAGCCGGGGCAAACCCTTAAAAAGCCACAGACTGGTCAGACACGGTGCAGCCAGGCCGGCCTGCGGTTATCCTGAGACCAAGAGCCTAGGTATCGGAAAGCATAAAGCCATCCACTCACTCTCGGAGGACTGCGGGGTGGGGGAGAGGGGGGCGCACCTTGTCAGCGGGCATCGAACGTATTCTGGATTTTAAAAATATTATCAAAACAATATGCTCCACTTTAAAGGAGCTCCACTGCCTGGTTCTCAGGATCGAAGAAAGGGCATTGATGCTGCTCTGTGAGTAAAAAGCAGAAAACACCTGTAGGGAAGGCAGAGCCCTGGCACTTTGCTGCTGTGCAGCCCTGGGCTCTGAGTCAACCATGTGCGCTGTTCACCATCCCGAGTTTACTTTAGGTAACGGGGCTGACAACAAAAGTCACGATGCTATTAGAAGCAAAAATATACCCTTTCAGGCCTGGAATTTATTGTTCTTTAGCTACCCACTCAAAGTAAACTGCCAAAGGAGGCAAATTTGGAGGGGCCCCTCTGCGTGGGTGCTGAGGGCTGTGCTCGGCTGGGGAGCTTCTAGCTCTCCTGAAAAACAGTAACAATCATACTATTTAAATAACAACAACGGCTTGCTATACAAAAATTATAAAATCCTCTAAAGATAAGTCTCCTATTATCCCCATTCCTCACCTGTGGATCCTAGTGCCCTGGGAAATAGCAATTATTTAGATGTCACTGAACATAACTAGGTCTGCGTTAGGGATGGTGAATGCATGATCCGGCTCGGCAAAACACTCACCACATTTCAGGACACCTTTTCACTGAATTGAAGACTTACTTTGCAATGCAGACGCTATAAAAAGCATCCACAGCAAGAGAGTACAGAATACTCAGCTTGGGCTTTCCAGAAAGCTGCAATGAGCCAGCCTGGTCACAAAATCAAGGGGGAAACTCAGGCCCCCTGAAACATTCCCTGCTCGAGTTAATCCAAGCTTTTGGTTCATTCACGGGTAACTGAGCTGAATGCAGTCTTCATAGGAAGAGTCCACAGCACTCTCCCCTTCATTTCTGTGACTGACTGGGACCATGAATGCCAGACAAAGGTCACCTCCTTGAGCAATTTTGCAAAGCACGGGAAGGGGGGGGATGCCTGCGGTAGAAAAAGACCGAAGCCAGAGGCACGCCCTGAACATTTTGCTTTGTTCTTAAAGCTTAAGTGCTGAGACCACTAGCCAAGAGTTGTGAAATTACAAAGCATTCTGGGGCTTGGCATGCAAATAAGCAGGATTATATTTAGAACAGAGTAAAAGAGAATTAAGCTACATATTTTGAAACCCTGCAGAGGTCTCTCTGAATCTTTCTCATTGATTTGACTGCCCCTAACTTGTTTGAGGGGATCTTGCAAATTCTTTAAAAAAGCAAAAATATATAGGGGACATTTACAATCCTAAAGAAATACTACTACCTTTTCTTTTTTTTTTTTATTTCTGGGTTTCTTTGCCTGTCCTGCATCCTAATTATCTCCTCTGTTACAGTCATTATAATCTAGAACACTCTCTACTAATGAGATTTATACCATATTTTTGGTCACTTGATTTGTGTGTGTGTTGTTTCAAATTACAAGACCTGGTTAAACTCTTTGAGGTCAGGTTTGCCTGCAAGAGGCCGTGCAGAATAGGACCTGAGATGTGTTTCTCTGGATCAGACTGCTGTGACAAGGCAAGCACAGGAATGCATAATAACCAGCTAATCGATTCAAGCTGTTGCCATCATCAGAAATGTAAGACAACCACGATTTTTTCCCTCTGGCATCCACTTCAGTCACCTTTCTCTTTCTCAAATCAAAATCAAGTGTCTAAGGTATGTGTGAAGGAAGAGGCCTTCCTTGGCCTTGCCTGTCTTATTCAAGGGTTGGAAAGAAAGGCGGCCATCAACACAAGATGCCTCTGTGTCTGGCCAACAGAGTGAGGCGGGGAAGCAGCATGGATGTTTGCCACAGGAGGGTGACTCTGAATGGTTTTCCTTGGACACACAGCAGTACTTGGCTTTTGGTATCTCAGGAAACTATGAGAGAGGGGGGGGAGACACAGAGAGACCTAATTTAGTCTCAGAGAAACTTCATTTGACCACCAGACCTACCACACCCCTGTAATTCCACACTTCAGTCAAGGCTAGGTTATTCTAGTTGCTCAGGCCAAAGTTTTGGCATCATCCAAACCTTGACTTCTCTCCTTCCATCCAACCTAATGTGCACTGCCTATCCAATCTGACCAGAAATGCTATTGGTTCTGCCTTTTAAATATATCCAGACTCTAACCTCCTCTTTCCATCTATGAAGATGCTGTCTGTGCCTAGTCACCATCAGCTCTTACTCAGACTGCTGCAGTAACCTCCTAGGTGGGCTCTCTTCTGCACCATCATTTTTTCATCCATCCTCACCATTTCACACAATGTTTACCTTGTGCTTACGACATGCTATTATGTTTGTAGGTACTAGTGTTCCTGGGGTGAATCATGATAATAATGTCCCAGATCTCACAGGGTTGACTTTATGCCCTTGGTAGCCCCTTCCTGTGTTTTATTTATCTTTGTGGTATTTTTCACCACATGACATATTACTTTATTATTGAATACCATCCTTCTTCCCATCACTAATTGAGTGTAAGCTCCTTGAGAGTAGGGAATGTGTCTTTTATTTACTGCTGTGTCCTGAGTGCATGAAATAGGGCCTTGCCCATAGAAATTGCTCAATAATTATTAGCTGAGTGACTATAAGAACATCTTAAATTCTGTCTGAAGAAAGAATAAATAGATGGAGTAAGAACTGCATTGAAGGGACATACGGTTAGAATCTAGATTTAGGAATACTTTTGCTTCTCTTATGCTCCCTAGAGTTTCCTGATTCCAGATTTGAGAGCAGGTAAATTCAGGACGGTGAGGAATCACTCTGCTAATATGATGCCGTCACAAAACTCCAAGGCAACACATGGGCCAAAGAATGATTCAGTAGAATAGGCTTGGTACGTGAGCACTGATTAAAAGGAACTGCCATCAAAATGTATGAGAAAATCAAAAGCCTTGTGGTAATTGGGAATTTCTAAAAGTAAAAATTGATAAGCTCGGTGGGAAAACTATGGACTTGAGCCCAGAATGGTATACTATTTAAGGATCTGGACTTAGGAGCAGAAGGACCTTTGTCCATACTGCAATTCATACACTTCCTATTCCTATGACCTTCAGGAGACGACCTCAGCTTTCTAAACCTTGGTTTCATCATCTCAAAATGAGCACCTATTACCTACAATATAGTGGTTTTGTGATGATGTATGAATTAATTCAACCAATATTTACTGAGTATGTACTATAGGAACCTAGGCATTAGGGACACAAATATTTGATTACAATTGACCGAGTTCCTACCCTCTTGAAGCTTCTATTCTAGGGAAGGAACAAATCCAGCGTGAAAAACTCAAATATATAGTCTTTAAAATGGTGGCAAGTGCATTGGGGATAAATAAGGCAGAGACGGCAAGGTGAAGGTCATTCCAGAGTCTCAGGGATAGGCTAGAATTCTACATACAGGGGTTACAGGAGGCAAGGTGACATGATGGCAGCTTAGGCCAAATGGTAGCAGCAAGATATGGTTAGATACTGGATACATTTCAAGGTAAAGCCAGCAGTATTTGCTGAGAGTTTCAGGGGTGTGAGAGAAGGAAGAACTAAGGACCACACTCAACTTGCTGGCCAGAACAACCCAAAAGATGAAGGTGTGATAGGGAAAGCTGTGGGAGGAATGGGATTGGGGAGGAAGGTCTGGAATATGTGAGCATTCCTATTAAACATCCAAATGAAATGTGGAGCAGGCAGGTAGATGTTCGAGATGAGAAATCTAAGGAAAGAGTCGGGGGAGAAATACACATTTGGGAGTTGACTGCATTTAAAGTGACCGTGCTGAATGAGATGACCAAGGAAGTAAGTGTTGATAGAGAAGAAATCTGAAGTAAGAAGCATCCCGAATGGAAATGAGCAACCGAGAACAGAAGCAGAGAGAGTGTGTGGTCCATGAGAGAGGGGGAACCATGCAAGTATTGTGTTCTGAAGGTCCAGAAACAAAATTATTTCAAAGACGAGAATGTGTTCACTTTCCTAATTGCTGCTGAAAGGGTAAGGAAGATGAGAACTGAGAACTGATCAGTGCAAACACTGTCCAGGCCACCGAGGACCTGAATGAGAGCACCTGTGAAATGAGTATCTTAATACCCGCATCTCAGTGTTCTTTTGTAAGCGTGTATGAAACTATTCAAGTGGTATTTACTGAGCACCTACTATGTGTGTACCTGGGCCAGAACAGACTTAATGAAGCTGTCGGGGTGAAAATCAAAGTGAAAATTGGAGACATCTAAGACAGGCAACTCTTTCAAGAGATTGTAGTGCAAACAGACAGGGAAATGGAGCAGTAACTAGCAAAGTGGAATCTAATAGGAGAGAATTAATGTCATGGTTGTGTGCTAAGGGGGCTCATTCAGTAAGGAGAGGAAACTTCATGATTCAGGAGAGAAAGGGGACAAATGCTCTATCATTCTTGAATGGGCAACACAGGTGACATCTAGTGTTCAAATGGAGGGCCTGCCCCTCAGCAAGGAGCAAGGACGGTTTCTGCACAGTGAATCACGGGAAGAGGATATGGATGGGCAGGGGGACAGGAGGCTGGGTAAATTTCATGGAGGGAATTCATGAAAGTGCTCTTGTGATCGTGTGTTTTCTCTGTCATCAGCTAAGACAGTCTGGGAGGGGAGGTGTTGGAAGTTAGAGGGCAGAGGAGTTGGTCTGAAATAATTTTCCAGGAAAGTAAAGGGACTAGGGAAACATGGGGTGATTATCTGGCAGCACAAAGGATTCCCTTCAGTTACTGGCCATGACGTTAGAGAAAGGCTCTTAGGCATGTTTGTGCATATCCCTCCGGTCACGTACAGCTGCATACGTGCAAGCACAGGGGAGGGGTGGTGTGTGTGCAATTTAACAAGGGCTTTGCTAGATGACTGCTGAGGGAACTGAGGATGAGGCATGGGATCTAAGCTAGTGAAAAGAGAAGGGAGGGCTCAGTGCATGGGGAGTAAAGGACAGTGAACATGCTGAAGATTAAATAAGATTATTTATATAAAGCTTTTAGCACAAAGTAAGTCAATTAGATAGCAGCTATTCTGACCATTAGTTTTTTCAATAGAAATGAATGCTATTTATTATTATTATTATTATTTATGAAATAAGATCAAATTAAAGAAAAAATGAATAGGAAGTAGGATATACAAAGCCAAATACCAGTTATCATCGGCGATTTGAAAAGATTAATCAAACTTCCCTGACCAGTGTGGCTCAGTTGGTTGGGCATCATCCTGCAAAGCAAAAGTCCACAGGTTCAATTCCCGGTCAGAGCACTTGCCTGGATTGGAGGCTTGGTCCCTAGCCATGGTGCAAACAAGAGGCAGCCAACTGATGTTTCTCTCTCACATCAATGTATCTCACCCTCTCTTTCTCCCTCCCTCCTCCCCTCTCTAAAAATAACTAAAATCTTTTTTAAAAAAAGATTAATAAAACTGTTGCATTGCATATTTTTATAAAATTTTACATTTATTTTGACATTCAATATTATTTTATATTAGTCTCAGGACTTACCATTATTTTTAATGTTCTGATTATTATTTGCTGAAGTTGTTTGTGATAGGGACTATGTCTTATTTGCCTTTGTAATCCCCCCTCTTCTATAATGCTTGGAACAGAGTGGAATCAATGGGGAGAAACTTTAATTTAATGGGGAGAAAGTCAAGAATATTCTGTCTCCCTTTTAATCACCAAAATACCTAAAATGAGTGCACAGCCATGTACACAGTTTTCACTATTGAAAATATTTTTTACTTGTTAAAAAAATTTCTATTTTGCTATATTAATACAGGGAAACATTTTCCCCTTGCCCTGATTTGAAAGTAGAGAAAAAACAGTCCCAAAACCAATATCAAAGAGTTTTGAAGGGGCAAAAGCCACACACCAGGCCTTTGTGAAATACACAGGCAATTCTAGTGTGAATGAATAGACAGTCAGTCTCAGACCCGCCCATCCAGTCATTTGGGTCTATAATTGTACCTACAATTCAAACAAAGAAAATCTTCATCATGTCATCCCAGCGTCACAGAATGAACATCAAAGTGGTGATTCCCCTGGTTTATTATCAGATGTTTCCATATTAAATACAAAGAAATAACCTGACAAACAATCCTACCCTTGATATGCATAGGCCATAAAAAAAAGATGATAGTCACAAAGCGGCATTCCCATGGGCTAATCCCCAAATCAAATTTGTGCTAGAGTGAGCAAAGTATGCAAATCTCCTTCTCCTTAGATGGAGCTTCTCATTGGCTTCTTTACTAGAGAATGATTCTCGCGGCCTCTGGCCTTCTGCATAAGCTTTAATGGCAATTCCTTTCAAAGCCACAGGCAGGATTACCCAGGTGGGCCCAGTGTAATCACAAAGGTCCTCATAAGAAGGAGGCAAAGGGTCAGAGAGGGAAACAGATGTGATGATGGAAGCAAAGGTCAGAATGACATGGCCAAGAGCCAAGGAATGCGGTCCACCTCTAGAAGATGAAAAAGGCAAGGAATGGAGCTGCGGCGAGGATTGCAGCCCCGCTGACCCCTTGATATTAGCCCCATAAAACCCATGCCAGACTTCCGACTTCCAGAGCTGGGAGAGAACAACTCTGATTTTAAGACTGTAGGTGGATGGTGATTTGTCAGAGCAGCTATAAAGAAACTAAAACTGGAAGAAATCAAAATGAATCAAGGATTGCTGATCAGGAGGCTGATTCCCCTTGCCCAGTTTCTGGATGTGACCTAGTTTGCAGACTTGCAAAAAATTAACTGAAGGAGAAGCTGGGTCATGAGGAAGAAGGAGCCTGCAACACCATGCCTGGTGTATATGGTCATGATTCCTCTACTCCTTCCTCGAGGGGTCCTGAGACCATATCCTAAGGCCACTATCAACTGGGAAAGGGGGCTGACAAAACATCTTGAGGGCCAGTGAATACAAGTTCCCAGTGGACACTGATACCCAGAGACTTGAAGCATCACCCTAGCTCCTCTGGTAGAGAGGAGGCCTGTGAAGCAGGCAGTAAATGTCCCCCTGGTGTAGATCTGGCTTACTTTTGGCCTTTTGGGTTCACAGATTCACCTAGTGGTCACTTTCACAGACTTCCATTGATTAACTGAATAGACAAATATGACAATTAATACAACTTCCACATTGGTTTCTTAGCCTGTGGAATAATAGTTACCAAGTAGGAAAGACTACATACAAGGCCCTAAAACTGAGCCCCTACTCCTACCCAAAGATATTAAATAAATATAGATAGTAAGCAAAAAAAAAATTCTGCATCCTAAAGATTAGTGACACCCTTAAAAACATGAAGGATACGGGGCTGGTAGTCCCCTTTCTATTGCCATTTAATTCACTAGTCTGGACACTGCAAAAGCCAGAGAAATCCCAAAGTATAACTCAATCAATTAATAGCCCAAATTGAGGCTACTGTAATATTTTTCTAGAGCAGACTATCATAGGCATTGACCCAGCAAATGAGTTCTTTTTCATCCCTATCAGAAAGGGGGATCAAATCAGTATGTACGTACTTGGGACAGACAATAGCACACATGAATAATCTTGACCCAACAGCTAGGTTCATTATCCCTCCCTCCACCACAATAATGTCGCAAAAGATCTAGACTGTCTGGACATCTTGAAGAACATGCCACTGGTACACTCTCTTGATGACATCATGCACATCTTACTAGATGAGTGAGAAGTGACAACTACAGTGGAGGTTTTGGTAAGACACATGAGCTTTCCTGCATTTGTAAAGGACACATGAACTCTAAAGGGTGGGAGATGAAGTCTACAAAGATTCAGGGGCCTGACACCTCAGTACAATGTTAGAAGCCTAGTGGACAAAGGCATACCTCAATACTTCCTTTGGAGCAAAGGACAAATTATTGCACAGGGCAAATCCCTTGCAAAGAAGGAAGCACAAAGCCTGGTAGGCTTCTTCAGGTTTTATAGCCATCCTATTCCATACCTGGAAATACTTTTACAGCTCACATATATTAAAGGCTGTCAGCTTTGAGCGGCTTCTGGGGAAGGAGAGAGCTCAGTGGCAGATCCACAGTACAAACAGCCCTGCCTCTTCAGCCATACGGCCCAACAAATTCTATGGCACTGGAGGCACGGTGGAGGGAAAAGTCACCACAAGGAGGTTATGCAAGTCCCAATAGGGGTATCACAAGTCACACTCCTAGAATTCTGGAACAAGAGAATTATACACTATTTTTTAAAAATAGGTTCTTGAGTGCTACAGGAGCCTGGAAGAGATGGAAGGCAGAGCCAGGGTCACAAAGCGGCAATGCAGCCGGAAATGCCCAACGCGGGCTGTGTTCCCACATACTCAACAAGTCATAAGATCAGGTTGGCCTAGCAGCGATTCATTATAAGGTAAAAGTGATACATCCAAGATTGACCATGAGGAAGGCTGAAGGACACAAGTAAACTACCTGAGCAGGAGGTCCAATCTCCCATGTCATCCCCCACTGTTGCTCCATTAGCTTTCTGTTGAAATCTATGTCCCTTATGATCAGCTGAGCCTGGTTTACAAATGGGCTGACTTGGTACATAGAGCAAATTGAAAATAGACCATGAGCACATGACAGTTCCAATCAAGGGTGATGCTGAAAGACAATAGCAAGATCATCTCTTCCCAAATGGTCATAGCATCAGACGATGCACTTAGTCATTCATCCACTTTAGAAAGAAAAAGTGGCTCAAGGTCATAAGGAGACTCCTCAGTGTTGAAGTGTTCCTAGGCAGAAGGGGGAAAGATGGAAAGACCAAGGAACGTGAGGTCATGGGTAGGAGCATACTCGTATGGTGGACCAATGGAAGTGGGCATCAAGAGTAAAGATACATAAATTACATATCCATGCCCTCCCCAGACAGCATTTGTCACAGAGGAGACATTAGACAACAAGGAGGACAAAATGACTCAGTCAGTTGACATCAGCCAGGCTCTCCCATTAACCACCCCAACGTCAGCACAATGGGCACACAAACAGAGCAGACACAGTGACAGGGAAAGAGGCTTAGCTGGGAAGCAGCACCCACTCGCCAATGCTGATCCAGCCACTGGTGCTGTCCAACAGCCAAACTGCTCGCAACAGAGAGCAGCGCTACCTCCCCAACATGACACCCTCCCTCAAAGATACACATGGCCGCTTGGTGACAAGTTGACTACATTGGACCCCTTTCACACTGGGAGGCACAGTGATTCCTGTTTACAGAAATGAAGACATGCTAGGTATGTATTTGCCTTTTTTGCTGCTAGGGCTTCATTCAGCACTTCTATCAGAAGTATTTCATGCACTGGAATGGGATCCTACATAACACCCAATCAGATCAAGAGGACTGTTTAAAAGTGAATGAGATGCAGGAATGACCTTGTGATCGTGAATCTACTAATTCTATCAAATACTTCCTCATCCTGAAGCTGCCACCCTGAATGTGGAAGAATGGCCTACGGAAGGCACCAGTGAAGCACTGATTCCAAGATGATTCCTTGCAAGGATAAAGTACCATCCTCCAAGCTGCACTGGGCATTTTAAATCAATGCCCTCTATCTAGTGCTGTATCCAGAAAGGAAGAATACGTAGACCCAAGAACCAAGTGCAAGCAGCAGCAGAAAGGACCCTTTTTGCCTTCACTCCCAGGGATGCGACTGGGAAGTATGTGCTTTACACCTCTGCAGCTCTGGGTAGTTTAGTCTTTTCCCCCAAAGGGGGTACTTCCGCGAGGGGCACAGCAAGGGTCCTACTGAACTATCAGTTCCAGTGCTACAGGGCACTTTGGCCTCTGTGTACCCAGGTGAGTAGGCCTCCTTGTAGAACCCTGATCAGGGGGAGACCAGGCTGCTTACACAATGCGGGCAAGAAGAAGTCTGTATGACCCCCTTGAGATGCACATAATTTTTTTAGGTGCGACCTCACCCTATGTTGCTGGTAAATGGACAAGAACATCAGCTGTATCCTGAGAAGGTCAGGGTGACCAGGGGCTCTGAACCCTCTGAGAGGTGGGTCCATGTCCCAACACCAAGTAAATCACCTGGGCTAGTGAAGGAGTTAGCTAAGAATGAGGAGAAACTAGAATAGCCATTAAAAGACAATAATGAAGATTATTGTGGCCCTAAGACCAGCTATGGGGAAAGAGGCCCTCAGATCCCCAAGAGAAGAGGGACCCCAGATCCTGGAGTTGTTGCATTGGGTGTTCACATACAAAAAGTGAATATGAGCAGCGAAAGACGGGGTCTGCAGGTGACACAGTGAAGCTCCACCCAGTGCCAGTTCCAGACTAAAGGACTCATCCCCCCCAGGTGCTCTCAACCCTCAGGGCTCAGCCCTTTCTGGAAGCTGCCCTGATGAAGGTACCCACCCCTGCAGGGGCAGCCTGGTCCAGTCATTTGTTAATGCAAGCTTATAAAGGCCTGGCCTCCTGGCCACGGAAGAGCAACAACCAGAAGGGTTATCCCAATTTCAGGGCTGTAGGTCAGCGTATGCCTTTGTTAAAGGCCACAGTGCAGCTCAGCTTCTCCCTGGGCCCAACCCTCAGCTCCCCTTCCCCTTCTCCTCTACTCCCCTCCCCTCCTCTTCACAAATATTGATTCCAGGACACTTCCTAATAAACTCCCTGCATCTGATTCTCCTTTTCAGAATCTGCCTTCCAGGAAATCCAACCTGTAACAATGAAGCTGATATTAAATGAACATTTACATGGTGTGACATTTTTATTTAGCCAATATTTGGAAATGCATACATTTTGCACTCAAATTTAGATTTCTTAAAAAACTAGAAACCTGGCAATTCTGGGCCCATTGGCACATGTTGGCTCCCATCAGCAGGAAATGAATACTGGCTGCCTTTTGGACAAAATATGTACTCTCCAATTAGCCATAATGCCTGCTGCTTTCTCTTCCTTTACACAGGGTTGGCTTCTGTGTACTGATGCCACCTGCCTGGCTATCGTCATTTGAATGTCTGATGTCATCAGATTATTTGGAGACCTTGAGTTATTTAGGCCTTAAAGAATAGGGAGTCTGTGTCTCAGAGGTAAGGGTTGCTCTTTTCCAAAGCAGTCTGGTGCCTGTTCAGAATTGAGAGAGCAGTAAGTTGTCTCCAAGGAACTACCTTCCTCCAGCCCACCCCCTACTTCACAAGATTGAATCCTGGCACCACAAGACCAGCTGTTAAAAGCCTGCTCAAGAACTTGCACTGGAGCTGCTGAATGTACCGTTAAGTGTGGCGAGTTTCACCCTTGGGCTGAATGGAAACACATGTGATTGGATTCAGATCTCTCCCTGTAGACTGCAGTGCACAACAGCTCACTCTTGGATGGAGGCTCAGAGTAGCAAGCCAACCCCCAGTGCAAGGCTGCAACCCCAGTTTATATTTTCCAGGTTTCCCATCCGTCTCCAGGAAGGGACTTTGGCTGTATGTCCTTTGTTTTATTTCCTCTGTTTCCTGTACTCAGCTGTAGCAAGTGCTCCAGGGCCACAGGTCCTCCTCAGCCTCTGGCTCCCTATCTTTCCAAAAAAGTAGGAATGGCAGACACATGTGCGTGAGGGTCTAGTCACAGTTTCTCTAAGCAAATTCCCAAAGGAGTCAGGGAACGAAAAATGGTCCTTCTTGTCATTTGGGTCTCATCTTAAATACCACATCCTCACTTGTCTGTGAGTCTCCCATCATTCCCCAGTACTCTGAGGTTAAAGTTTAACATTATTTTTTGAATCCTCACCCAAAGATATGTTTATTGATTTTAGAGTGAGAGGGAGAGAGAGAGAGAGAAAGAAAGAGAAACATTCATGTGAGAAACACCAATCTATTGCCTCCCATACACACCCCAACCAGGGATAGAACATACAAGCAGGTATGTGCCCTGACTGAGAATCAACCTTCTCATGTATGGGATGACACTCCAACCAACTGAGCCACATGACCAGGGCCTAAGATTCTTAATATGATACCAAACTCCCCATACATGGCTTCTGCTCATCTCTGTGGCTTCATCTCCCCACACTCCTGATTGTACCCTCTGGTCCAGTAACCAACCCTCAGACCCACGAATTCTGTCTCACATCCAACTGCTTGCCTATGTCATACCTCAAACAATCACTCCCCTCCTTAACTGGGAAACTCCAGGCAGTATCTCCTCCAGAACGCTTTCCCTGACACCTACTCACTGCCCCCGGGTTCTTCCTCAAGCCAACTGCCAGCACTGCGCTTACACAGTGGGTTATAATGATCTGTTTGGCTAGCCATTGTCCTCGGGGTCCCTGGGGGTGGTGCTGTGTTTATCCCTCACTGTCTCCCGAGTGCCAGCATGGTGCTCTGCCCATAAACAAAGGCAGGCATGAGATGTGTTGAGTGCCCTGGATGAATACATATCAACGTACATATGCCCTACAGATGTGCACGCATGCCCACACACGTACATTCATAAACAAACTCCAACCAAAAGTAAACCCTACTGGACAGCAGCATCCTGCAGGACTAATGGGTTGGTTGGGGTGGCAGAAAGGTTTGGATGGACTCATTTGCATGTTAACAGAATATCATTTAGGTGGACGACTAGTGAAAACACCTTGCTAAAAAGTTAAAGATAACCAGCTCAGTAAAACAATTCTTAAAAAAAGAAATAAAGAAGAAGAAGAGGGACTGTATTTATTGGAAAGGCTCACGTGTAAGCATCCGGCCAGGCTGCAATCAGGATCTGTCAGCCAGTCTCTTTTACCTTCCGAGGCCCCACGGTCAGTCACTCAACTCTATTTACATTGGCTACATTTTTCTCTAAACATTTGGCCGCTCCATCTTTCTGTGCTCTAATCGCACCGAGAGAATCAAGTGAGAGTCTCTTGGTTCCAGTTCTCAGTTGGAACAAATTTGACTGGCTCTGTTGGAGTCCGTTGGAAACCTACAATCTAATCACCTATGTTGAAGGGATGGAGTGATCACAACATAAACACGACTGCCAGGAGCCCACCCAGGTGGCCATAGAGAAAGGGGGCCATTATGATCTTGACTGAACCGAAATGAAGACTGATGTACTGATTCTTATCTGCTGTCCGCACAAAGGGGGCCAATGAGGGAGCACAGAAACTCCCACATCATTGCCAAGGAAAAGAAAAAAAAAAGCCAAATTTAAGATAGGAACTCTCTAATGACTGCAGGAGAGGAGAGATTCATATAAATTTTGCAAGTGTGATCCTTGACAACGTAAATCTGCCTGCTTGCCATATGTTAACGGTGTTCACCGTCCAGGTGTTACAGGTATCCCTGTCTCTCTTCCGCCCCTCTTCGACCTCTCTCAGCCTTCTTGGTTTCTGTCTCTGATTGTCTATTGGCTCTAGTATCATTATTCTTTTAGATCTTCGAACAGATCGAGTCCATGAGACCTTAGCGATCAACTCACGTGGTCCCACAGCTGAAGCTCACGAGGTTACAGAAGGCATGGGGTTTGGCCACCTCTGAGCCCACAGTCAGGGACAGGATTAGTGTAGGGTTCTGACTCCTACTCCAGAGACCACCCACCATCCACGACCCGCTGCCTCGCTTCCTCCCAGGTATGAGGGGCGTGAAGGTGGGTTCACACCCTGCTCAAACCTACAGTAATACTAAGTCTCAAATGAAAGCAAACTGTGTTCCATATCAGAAAGAGATGGGTAAATGCTGAGTCAGAAAAAATTACTGGTTATTCTGAGATCTAAGACATACGACAAAGGTGGTTTTGCAAACAGAGAAAAAGAATAGAGTCAGGAGACCCACATTTTAGCCTTGTCTGTATTATCAACAGATTGTTTGACCTTAAGTTACTCAACCTCTCCTCATATCTTCAGTGGGGAACACAGTATTTGCTTCCAGTTGTTGCAAATAATGTGTTCTCCATTGGGCTGATGATCAAATGGGATCATGGAAATGCCCCTGTTTGAAAAATAAAAAAAATAAAAAGCACTCAGAACAGCTCTTTGAACACGAGGCCTTTAGTATTATTTTTCCCACCGTGTTACAAACATATCCAGGGCTGATATCCGCTACTTACCATCACTGTTTCCAAGCACAACCCTCCCTTTAAGTACCTCTCTGCTTTTCAAATCATGTATTTCTCCAGATGCACGTTTCTACTTTTCCAGGCTGACCTCATTTGTTCATTTCCTGCCCATATTTCTAATCTCTCTAAGGTTGCTCTGTGCTATGTCTCTTGCTCACTAGTCTACAGCACCATTCTATTATCCTCATCTGCAGATGTAATTACCATAATAGGTTTATAGCCTCTTTCCAAGCCATTAATAACAATGCAAAATGAAATGTGTCTGAGGCTGATCACTGCAGCATCTTCCTGGGACTTGCAGCCTGCCAGTTTTCTTTTCTTTTTCTTTTTTTAGCCAGTTTTGAGGTCATTTCTCATGGTTCAGAGAACCTCCTAACCCATCCAGGATTGTTAGGTTTGGTTTGGTTTTAGTCATATGGGAAGCAGACCTGGTTTCTCTTGATCATAACAAAATAAGTTATAACATGCCAACACATGAGACTCGGTCAGTGGGTTCCTTTCCAATTTCTCCTGCCTCACATCCATGTGAGGGCACTCACTGGGATTCTGTCTGTGTGGATCCAGAAATCAGGAGGATCTGCATTTTCCGAGTGGAGTTCCAACTCCTTGTGTTTCTTTCCAGTAAAAACCTGTAGCCAAGTTCCTCCATAAACCTGAGGAGTAGGGTGCATAATCTTTGAGGCTCACTACAAAGAAAACTTTCCCTTGTTTTTCTCAATGATTTGGCTGACATCAGAGTCCCTTCTTTGCTTCCATTACTACACTTGGCAGTTTGTAAAGAGAAAGGGGTTGGAAGAAGACAAAGAGCACAAAGATTAATCCATGGCTGAACGAACTTGAGAAATTGTTTTGATGACACATTATCGCAAACAATTTTCTTTTCTTCTTAGCTTGGAATTAGTTTTTGTTTTGTTTTTTAATTGAATTCGGCATGGGGTACTCTGTCTTCTTCTAATCTCTGGAAAATAGCCATTCACTTCTTACCGAACACTTCTGGCAATGGACTTCCCACCAGCAACTTTGCCTTTTGTAGTTCAAGCTCTAAAGCAGCTGGAAACTCAGGATGAGTAAACCTTGGGGCTCTTTCTGAACTACCATAAGGACCTTGCAATGTCTTTTAAAAATATATTTAAAATATTTTACATACGGCGACCTTAGAAATGCTAAATCTTAGTTTCTGAATAAAGAGGAGAGAAAAGCTGCAATATCTTAATACCCTAAGTCAGAGATTTGGAACATTTTTCATCTCATGGCACACATAAACTAATTACTGAAATTCTGTGGCACACCGGTTGAAAATCACCTCCCTAAGTGAATTGCGGTGCTTGAAGAAAAGTCTAATTTGTATCCATTCCTTTCATCCATGAAAGTACAGAAGCATGAACTTGGGACACAGACCTGGTTTTCTATCCTTGGCTATATCAAATACTTGCTTTAGGGAACTGGGAAGTTTTCTTAACCTTTTTGAGTTTGTTTCTTCTTCCATATAATGGGAATGATCCTACATCTGCTATGGAAAAATTTTTTAGTTTAAATGAGCCAAATGGTGGATAATAAATACAGTGTCTGGTGCATAGCAGGTGATCAATGTCAGCTGCTTCCCTTGTCCTCCATGAATACAATGGCAAAGTCTGTCATCTTTTAATAATACATGTGGCTCACTTTCTCATAACACTATTACTGGGCAATTTTGAACTACTAAGAGGAAAATGTCTTTTCATGAATTTAATAAGGATAATGATACTGGGCAGACATCATTCTAGATGCTTTATATGCATTATTCCATTCAGTCCTCACAAAGGAAGGTCATTTTACTACGCATTCCCATTTACAGAAAAGGATGAGGAAGTTGCATGATGGTTAAATGTCATGCTAGTTAGTAGATGTATCAAGATAAGCATTATATGTAATGCCTGCCCCCTCTAAATTCTTAATAAATATTAGAAATTTAGTGAAGAAATAAGATTTTTGTAATAAAATTAGATCCCTTCTTGTGATATCCTTTTATTTATGCGTACCATCTTCATTGAGATAGAAATCACACACCATAAAATTCCAATTCAGTGTTGTTTAGCACGCACACAGGGTTGTGCAAGCATCACCACCTCTAAGTGTGGAACATTTTTATCACCAGAAAAGCCCTTTATTTTTTAAAATCGGAATTTTCATAGATTTCTTAAAGGAGAAATTGTATCAAAAATGTCACTTCTTCATACACTGTTGGTTAGAATTTAAACTGGTAGAGCCACTCCAGGAACTAGCTGGGCAGTTTCCTATAAGACTAAACACGCGCTAACTATCCAATCTTGCAATTACATTCGTGGGCATTTATCCCACAGAAATAAAAATTTACATTCCTACAAAAAACATAAGCAAGAATGTTCATAGCAGTTCTGTTTGTAATAGCCCAAAGTGGAGACTACCTAAATGTTCTTCAATAGGTGAATAGATAACTAGTCTGGTGCATCCACACAAGGCAATATGCTCGGTAATAAAAGCATCAAACTATTGATAGATGAAAAAGTAGGATGGATCTCAAGGGGATTATGTTTAATGAACAAAAATAATTTATCAAAGGAATATACTGTATGATCCCACTTACATAATAATCTCAAAATGATAAAACTTAAGGTAGCATGAGGGACTTCCTTCCAAGTGAGGAAACAAGCCTGCCTTTGGGTTGTAATGGTGGTTATACAAATATGCCAGGGATGAAATTGCATAGACACACGCACGCACGCACGCACACACATGCACGCACACACAAGTGAATATAAAAATTGGGGAACTCTGGGCAAGGCCGTGCCACCTAGATGACATTAATATACCAGCGCTAGCTTTCTGGGTTTGACACTCTGCTACGGTCACATAAGATGTGACCGTTAATGAAAGCTGAGTGAAGCATTCAAAGAACTCTAGGCACTGGTTTTGCAATCCCCTATAAGCTTGTAATCATTTCAAAACAAAAAGTTAAAGTAACGCCATTTCAAAAGAAAGCCAAGAGGAGCTTCGAAGAGGGTACCAGACACAGGGCTGGTGTGTACACGACTTTTGAGATGATTTTTGTCTTAAGATGGACACAACTTGATCATCAGAACTAAAGACTTGACAGAAAGATTGAAATCACAAAGCAAGCTGCTCAAAATGGAAAATTACTCAAGGGGATGGAAAGAACGCCTTGAAAGGACAGATAAAAGCAGAGCCTCAAAGCTATTCATAAATATAAGGTAAGTTAAAGAATGAGTAAAAAAATACCTTAGAAAATGGGGAAAGATCCAAGGAATTAGAGACTACAGAGTAGTTCCAGGTGAAGAACTGTCTTAACATGTTACCATCATGAGGGAGGTGACTCAGACTCTTGAAAATGCCCTTCAAGGTTTTAGACTAGAGGGAGATATTATAGTAAAAAAATCTGAAGTTATTTTATTTGGGTTAAGGGTAAGAAGACAAAGTAGCACCAAGAAACACACCCTCAGAAATGAATGTGTGATTATTCTACTGCTTCTACAGATAATAACAGTAATAATGAAAACAAGAGTAAAATTGCTGAGTGCTATCTGCCCGGGAACTTTTCCAAAAGTTTTACATGTGTTATTGAATTCTAGTAACAACCTGCCGAGGTGGATACTGTCACTGTGGCACTTTATTCAACAATGACTTCATGTTACTTGACCAAGAGCACATAGCAAGTAAGTCGTAGCGCTAGAGCTGGATGGAATTCAATCCTGTAGCTCCACCTGGTCATGAACCTCATTTTGAGATTTAAAATTAAAGAAAGGATCTGAATTAAGTTATAATTTCAGCATGGGAAATTCAACCCTAATGCCAATTAGTCCTTCAATCACCTAGTCAAAAGCAACAACAACAACAAAGAACTGATTTTATTTAAATTAACCTGAACTTTTAGTTATCCAGGCTCTACTTGGAGGATAATTTTTATGACTATAAAATAATTGTTAGTCCAGAGTGATGAGCAGGGCAATATGGTAGATTGGATAACTTAGCTCTTCCAACACAAAATAGAAAACCACATACTTAGGGGGAAAAACAAGGGCATTGAAAATAGAAGCAAGCAGGAGAGCTGAGACTTTGGCTGTGTTATGGAAATTTGCTCATTTTGGTTAGGATTTTAAAGCTCCAGAGAGGACAAGAAATGGGGCCCTGAGGTCCACCCCAAAGCAGGCAGGGTTGAAACAGAGACACCCCCGCATATAAATGTTGGTCCTTCTGTGAAGAAAATCAAGTAGGGAAATCTTTTTAATAACGGGTGATGACATGGAACTGGTTGGCCTTGGCCCATGCTCCTGACAGGGCTTTGCAGGGTGGGTCTCCTCAGAATTTCTAGCGATGGGAGGGCCCTCACACAGGGTTGGATTTTATTTTAAACCACTAGGAATCCCTAAAGTGAGATATTAACATTAAAAATGGTCAAAGATAGCATTGGGGTATCTGGCAAAAGTAAAATCATTCATAAGAGACACTCTAGACTCAGGCTCATTAGATTCTTTCAAAAAACCACATTATCTAATATGAGCTCATAATTAGAAATTACAAAGCACATAAGAAAATACGCTTCCTAAGCAAGATTTAGCAGGCACACTAAGTCCTCTCCAAACTTCATGTAATAAAAGAATCAGATCAAATAAAATCAGTATGTTTAAACTGACAAAATTTGCAGTACAAATAAGGTTGAAGTAAGGTTTAAATGTAAGAACAGAATAAGACACTCACTATCAAAACAGAAAAATGCATATTTAAAAAAGGGGAAGGGCATATATCTCCTGGAAATGAAAAACAGATGGTAAATGAAATGAAACACTTCATGGACAGTTAAACAGCAGATTAAATACTGCTGAAGAGAGAATTTGTGAACTGGAATGGAAATATGATCCAATAACTCTAATTGTGGCAAAGAATGGAAAGAAATGGGAAATACAACAGAGAGGAGAAGAGAGCAGGACATTAGTCGGATGGCTCACCATTAAGTTCATGGGGACTGCAGATAGGAAAGGAGAGGGGATGGAGAGAGGCAATCCCACAGTGATGAGGGCTAAGACACTTCCCGAATTGTTGAAAGATGTGAATCTTCAGATTCAAAAAGTATGTTGAGTTCAGAGAAGGAAAAACAAATATGCCTGCATTTTTACTAAAATTGCAGAACTCAAAGACAGCTAAAAAAGAAGTTAAAGGCAAGCAGGGAGGGGAGAAAAAGACTACCTACAAAGGAATCTTTATTCTGAAATCACATCAGATTTTGAAAGAGCCTTTATAGAAATATGAAACACCACCCCATACAGGGTTAGTATTTAGCATACTTTATTTATTCTAGTTCCCACTAATCCATGCAAGTCACATGTGGACATGATAAAAATCTTCCCTTTGTATGTAACATGGTTCTTTCAAAATCTCTACCACATGATGAGTCTCTGGCTCTGGAGTCCGTTGAAAAGGATTCTAACCCTGACTCCTCCTACTGGAAGCTTTCTGACCTTGGGCAAGTTATCTAACCTCTCTTTCTCATTTCACTTACTTATCAAAAGGTAGCACTCATAGATTATTGCAATGTTTTGTGTTTTAATGAAATGATATATGTAAGTTGCTTAAAACAGTGCCTGGAATACAGAAAACACCCAATGAACATTAGCTAGCATTATTATTATCCCATATTATACTTCATCTTCATGATAGCACTGTATTAAAAGTTTTGTTTCCATTTTCCCCAGGGAATTGCATTATTTGATAGCTAATTGCTCATGCAGAATCAAAACTAGATTTTCGAGAGCTAGGACCAGAATTCATGTCTCTGTGTCCTACCATTTTTTGTTCTCTTTTTAATTATTATTCTTATAAAAACGCTTTTCAATAAAGGATTTTTTTCTGAGTTATACACTGCCTAAGATAACATATCTCTCAAAGCTTTTAACACTTCCTTTGTATTTATTGATCTGCTGGAGGGGCTTCGCAGATCTTGATACACACTCTGCCTTTTTATTTTCCTTGAGCCTCCAGGCCTCATACATCAGTGTCCGTTAGGATGGTCACTCAGCCACGCGTGGCTTTATCTGGAAGGAAGGCAGGACAATGGAGATTTTCAAGCTGGGCATACTGCCACCCTCAACAAAATCAGGCTTGTCTTCATAAAAAAGAAGACCATTGATTATTGGTTAGACAAGTGCCATAATACATTCAGAGTTGGGGTCTGAGAAGCAGATGGCACCTTTGGAAAGAAAGACATAGCCAATAGAATGCAAGAGGGCTCCTAGGGTGGTGAGCCCGCACATGCTCTGCAAGGCTCAGCATAATCTGGCCCTGGCTGATCGCTCTGGCTCTAACTTTCGCTCAACTTTTGCCCTCTTTTGCTACAGAAATTCAGGTTCCTAAGCATGCCATGCTTTCTGTTTTATAGATCCTCTGCCTGGAAACACCCACCCACCACCATCACCACCACAAACCCAATTCCCCCACTGCACATGTGCGCACACATTTTCATCTCCATACCTATTCTGACAGCCTGACTCAACTGTACATTGAGGTCTTGGGAAGACTTCCCTGCCCATCAGGTCTGGGTTCAGCTCTGTATCTGTCTCTTAGCCCCTGTGGCTCTTTGTAATCCTACTGTAACACCCATCACACTGTACTGTGAGTACGTGAACGTGGCCAACCTCTAGCTCCCACCCCCCACTTCCCAAACTGTTAGCACCTTGGTGGAAACTCTATTCTATTTTCACCAGGTAAGGTTCGCATTGGGCTCATTTCTGGTTTGCCAATTCTTTGCACAGCATCTGGAACCTAATGAGTGACCAATAAACATTTGTGGGATAAATAAATGAATTCAACTCTGAGTATTTCAGGAGTTCATAAAACGAACAAAAAAAAACATACTGCTGACAGGCAGTAGTAATAGATATTATATATTGCATGATTATGACGTGTGAAGCATGGTAGGTTTAGGGCTTTGCTGGAATTATCTTCTTTTAGTTTTCCAACAACCCTATGATGTACATACAATTACCATGCTCATTTTACAAATGAGAAAACTGAGGCTCAAAGAGGCTATTTACCCAAGGTCATATAAAACACTGATTGGGGATTTGAACCCTGCTTGTGTCTACTCTACAATCTAAATCCTTAGTTAGCAGGCTGTGCTGCTGAAACTCCAGTTGGCTGCATGTTCGGACCGAGTGCTTCAGCGTGAAACTTCAGAGCCCTGAGCAGCTGTTAGGTAGCACAAATCTTGCTGACTCAGTGAAGGGCATTTTATCTTGTCTGATGAGGACATGAAAGGAGAGAAAAGCGAAAGCCTAGGGGGTCTTTCTTTGGGGAAAGAGAGGAAGCAGGATGACAAATGAAAGAAATTGAGAGTCCACATCAGAGCGACCACGGATCCCATCTAAGAGAGGCATTTCATCTATCAACAGCATTCTGACAACCAGCTAATTAAACATCTCTAAGGAGAGGGTTCCCATCTTGACTCACAAGGGCAAGTGCAGAGTTCTGAAGCCTGTTCTCCACATGGGGTTTAGCAAAACCAGCTTCCCAGATGGCCTGATAATCCCTGAAGCAAGCATTAACACCCAAGTCCCACTGGAAAACAGGCAAAGGCAGCAGATTATACAGAAAGCAAGCTTAGCATAATAAGAATAATAAAAGCTTCCATTTATTGGAAACTTGCAATCAGTGTCAAGCAACTGAGTGGTTATTTCATTTAATCCTCCAAAAGAATATAATGAGATAGACATCATCCCCACATTACAGACATGGGACTGGGGACAGCAATTGTGCCTGTTACTCAGCTCCTGCTATTTCAGCTCCAGGCCCATCTTCTATCTTCTATACTCTCTAACCTCTACTCAGCTGGAACTCTGCAAACCACATGGCCCAGTATCCTTAACTGGCTAGTTTCCTATTAAGTTCTGCAAATAGAAGGCAGAAAATGGAGAAGAGAGAACCTCCTTCCTGCGTCCCTGTTCCTGCAGCATCCCTCCTGTAGTCTCCAGACTCCAACTTCTTCGGGCACTTCCACTCCTGGTTTTGTCACACCTTCTCAAGAGCATCAGGAGCGGCCAGGTAGAGATTGCTCCAGAAAGCTGGGCACCAACTCTGCAGGGCAGTCCCTCTGGGCACCTCCATTCTAGCACCCCTCTCTCTTTGTTCACTTAGCCTTGGATGGTTGCTGCTTCCTCTAGTTAATATCTCTAGATTTACCTCTATGTTCCTTATTTTGCTCTTTCAGTGTATACTTAGTTCTCTGTATTAAATCCCTCTATCTGAAGTACTGTATTTTGCTGTGTATAATGTGCTCCCATGTATACTGAATACCCACATTTTTGTGTTCACTATACACTGGATTATTATACCCATGGTATGTAATCATTATACCCATGTATAATGTGTTCTTATTTTTCCCTAAAATATTTGGGCAAAAAGTGCACATTATACTTGGCAAAATATGGTACCTAGAATGGATGGTATCTGTTTTTATGACTGAATGTGAACTCATACAAGATGCTAAATATTGTGTCCAATGTCACACAGCTAGTAAGTAGGATGGTAATGACTAAACCCAGGTTTACCAATGAAGCTTAAATAGGCAGATTTATTTGCTGGGGGCAGGGTGGGTTAGGGCTACAGCAGGTAATCAATACACATGTGTTGAAATGAACCAATTTCTTAAGCATCACATATAATTATATTTACATTAATAATAACATATGGGAGGGATTTCATAGTCATTACTTCATTTGATTCAGAAAGGAAATATAGTTAAGGGTATAACCTTTGGTGTGAGGCAGGCATCAGTTTAATCTTGGTTCCCCCATACAGTAGCTGTGTGATCTCTGGCACATTATTGAACCTTGTTGAAACTTAGTTTTGTCATCTATGAAATCTGGCTACTAGAAATACCTACTTCAAATAGCTGTTGTGATCATTTACTTAATGTAATATAATATATATCATGTGAAGAACTGAGTAGGGTCTGAGATTTTATCCTATTTCCAACCTAATGAGTTAGCTTGTTACTATTTCACAGACGCTGACAGAAGACAGGAGACTCCTGGGTCAGAGACAAATGACTTCACTACTCTGACAAAAGCAGGAGCCAGAGTTTCATGTTGGTTTTCATTGATTGCTCATGCTTCCCAAGTCTCACAGGGATGAGGCAAAGGGCCCAGCAGAGATGCCCACACATGCAGTGGGTTGTGCTATAGGAGAACACGGTACTTAGGGGGAGTCATTAAATAATGACCTTACTACAGTATGCTGAAGTAAGCCGACCCTCTGTCTGCAAGAAATGTTACCTCATTTGTCAAGCTTGCTCACTGAAAACAGAACCATGAGAAATAATCCAGGTAAAGAGGAGTCAGGGCCTTGCATTTTGGGGATAATAACCAGCAAGAACATGAAGGGATACTCAAAGCCCAAGGTGCATTGCCTCTCCCAACAAATGGCTTAGGAAATGACAGTCACTATGAATCTCATAAAACTCTATCACAAAAGGATACTTGCCTCAAATTAGAGGTGAGGGAACTGGCTCAGAGAAATGAACTGGCTTGCTCAATGGTAATACCCTTTGGAAAAGTAGTGGTTCTGGGTTTCAAAACCAGAAATCATGACTCCAAATCCCATGCCCATTCCTCTCCATTGAGATGCCCATTTGTAAGGATAGGTGGCACAGGCCATTAGCCCAGGACTGGCTGCATAATTTGCATGACTCAGTGTCCTTATTTCCAGATTCTTGATCTTTAGAACCAAAGGGGCCCTAAATGTAAACTATTCTAGTGGGTTCCAAATTGTGTTTACCGGGGACCTTTTCCACTGAGCTTCCTCAGAGGCTACCAAGGGTGCAGTGGGGCATGTGAAGGGAAGCGTGGGGAAGACTTCTATATAAGCAACTCCACTTTTATTGGGGTTATGCATAAGACTACTTTGGATTTTTTTAAAAGAGAAAGTATGCTCCTAGAATACCTCAAATTTAACTCGACTAAATCTTTGTTTTAAAGATGAAGAAGCCAAGATAAAGGGATGTGACCAAGTTTACACAAATGGGTAAGAGAACCAGTTCTCACTTTTGTTCTCCTGGCTTTCAAGACAAACGTTCTTTCCACCAGGCTGGGGGCAGCCTCAGACAAGTGCAGGAGCTGTTTTATAATGAGCTGTATTTCACAGAGCAGACAGTGCCATGCCACTATCAGGAAGCAATGCACTTTGAATTGCTGGCTAGACATGACAATGATCTTTCCCACCAGCTGATGCAACACATTGCCTGAAATCAGAAAAGCTTGGCGCGACTCCCTGATACACTGGGTAATGAGCTAGTTGATGTTCATTCATTCACTATTTCACTGAGGGTCAATTATATGCCAGGGAATGTGCTAATACCCAGGGATACAACTCTGAAAAAGATAGATTTTGAATAAGTTATTAAAAATTTATTTATCCTTTTATTCATTCAAAAATATGTATTGAGCACGTACCATAAGTCAACCACTGTGTTAGGTACTAAGGGAAAAGCCCTCAAAAGACTCCCAGGCTAGTGAGAAAGAGGTGAACAAGAATCTATACTGCAGAATGATACGTGTTAAACAGGTGTACTAGAAAGTAGAAAGGTATACCTCACTTGACTTTGAGAACCCAGGGAAAGTTCCCAGGAAACCCTCAAGATGAAGTTGAGATCTGAGGCAGAAAGAGCCTGAGAGCAATCCAGGTAACTCTTCTATAAAATGAGAATAATTGTATCTTCTTCTCAGGGACACTATAAAGGTACGAAGACACAGAGGTTCCTCCCCCCCATTTCCGCGGTACTATATTCCAAGTCCCCTAGCGGATGCCTGAAACATAGATAGTATGGACTCCTATGTATACTATGTTTTTTTCTATACATACTTACCTATGATAAAGTTTAATTTATAAATTAGGGAAGAGGTAGGGAGACTGGATAAAAAACGTGAGGGGATCAGCTAAAGAACATATATGCATTGCCCATGGACACAGACAATAGTGTGGTGAAGGCCAGGGGAAGAGGGGGAGGGCTGGGTAGTGAGGCAAAGGGGGGGGGGGAGTGGGGGACATCTGTAATAGTGTCAACAATAAAAAAAATTTAAGAATAGGCACAGTAAGATGTTAAAAACAATAAGTAATAATAAAATGGAACAATTATAACAATATACTGTAATAAAAGTTAAGTGAATGTGGTCTCTTACTCTCCCTAATAACTGATCTGATATCTCAAACTGCTACCAAGGGATGAATGAGTGAGTAGTGTATTCAGTGTGGACACACGGGACAAAGAGGCGAGTCACCTCCCAGGAAGAATGGAGCGGATGGTGGGAGATTTCATCATGCTATTGTGAATAGCGCACAATCTAAAAGGGATGAATTTGTGGATTTCTGAAATTTTCCACTTAATACTTTCAGATCACAGTTGACCGGAACTGAAACTGTGGCAACTGAAGCTGCGGATACGGTGGGGACTACTGTACTCATGTGTCCAGCCTGGCACACAGGGATGGCATTATGTGTGACTTTCTGTCCCCATTTTCACACACTCAGCAGCTGACCAGGACCTTCTGTCTGTCTGTAGTGAGCAACCCATGTAAGAAGAACCTGTCTCCAGCCTCATTAGCATCAGGGTCCAAGCAAGCAACCAGCCCCGACACTGGCCTTGGAAAGGAGCCGGCACTGCTGGCGGCTGCATTTGGGAATTTTACCCCGTGTCAAAGACTAGGCCAAACCCAGTCTCCCTCCTAAAGTGGTTTCCTCCCCTTCCCCTCCCCCTCCCCCATTGTATTCCCCCACCTCCACCCGGCACCAAGTGATTTATGTCTCTTTGAGGGCCTTTTCCCCTTCAGAGCCCATCTGGCCTTCCTGCCTCAGCCTGCAGGGAGGGTGTAATCCTGTGTTTGCAGCTTTACAGAAGGTTTCTATGGAAATTATGACAATATTACAGCTACCGTGGAGCTACATCATTGCTGACTGAATGAAGAGACAGGACTTGAAAGGGGAAATTTGGAATTAAACAGCAACAATTTAAGTCCTTAGAGATAATGACTTGTTCTCACAGTGCTGTTCCCATCAACAGTAAACACAATAACAAAGTACTATTGTTCCTACGTTAACAATAGGAGCTGGGGGACTGCACAGGCCCCAAACAAGGGCTCCCTGGCAATATTCAGAGAAGAGAATCTCACTCATTGGTGGGATTACAAAACAAACAACAAGTTCGTAGATACAGAAAACAGGCTGGTGGTTGCCAGAGGGAGGGACAGGGAGTGGGTGAAATGGGTGACGTGGGTCAAAAGGTACAAACTTCCAGTCACAAAATAAATAAGCCCTGGAGTGTGAAATATAGCATAGTGACTATAGCTAATAATTCTGTGTTATAAATTTGAAAGTTGCTAAGGTTGTAGACCTTAAAAGTTCCATCAAAAGAAAAAATCTATAGCTATGTATGGTGATCGATGTTTACTAGACTTACTGTGGTGATCAATTTGCAATAAACACAAATATTGAATCATTAGCTTGTATACCTGACAGTAACATAAGGCATATGTCAGTTGTACCTCAATAATAATTAGTTCCCAAATGCTGAGGGCGTAAAGGATGTAACCACAGAACTGTACCTCCACTGAGGGTTTCTCTCCAGCTCTGTTCCTAACTTGTGCTGCGACCCACACTTTCTTGCATGAGAATTTAGTCTCTTTTTTTAATCAACTGTGTTTTGAAGTTAGCTTGAACAGGATTCTCTTCATCATAACAGAAAATGTAATGCCTTTATTCAATGTCAAAAGTAATGCAAGGCCTTGGTAAAAAATGTGGAAAACGCTGCTAGAGAAATAGAAGAAAACACAAGTTTCCCATTATCCCCCTGCTCAGAAACATACCACTGCTAAGATTTTGCTAAATTTCCATTTAATTTCTTATAGTGGCTGAGCACATGGGTTTGGGGATGGAGACAGAATCCTGGCTTGAGCTCACGCAGGTTATTTACTCTCTCTCTTAGCCTCAGTTCTCCTACCCAAGGAGTTGGTACCGCCTTCCTTCAGAGGGCTGAGAGGCTAAATAAACTAGGCACACTTTCCCAAACCATGCTTCTTCTATGGTATCGGTTTTAATGTCTCTACCCTGTTTCATATGACTATGCCATAAGTTATTTATAATAGACTGTAACTGGATCAGTTGCTTTATGTACTTACTATTATAATACATAGAGTGAGTGGCTTCTTATAAATAATCTCTAGTCCTTCCTTTTGTTTCCTATATACAATTCAGCAAAGGGGTTTACGTCAACTAATTTACCCCAAGTAGCCTGAGCACATGGGACCAGGGTGGACACTGGGGAAGAGCATTCTGGAGCGAGTGACGAGTGCCCAACACAGAGCTGAGCTAGTGGGAACCGTGGAAGGAGCCCTAGGTTGGAAAACAAAAAATTGGGGCCTTAGCTCCAACTTCTCAGCTCCTTTCCTTTAACTGTGTCACTGGGCAAGCGATCTAATCTCTTTTTCTCGTTTGTAAAACAGTTCTTCCCTCCGAGGTTTTTTTGGTGAACAGGTTAAATTAATAAATGTACAAGCAAAGTGCTTTTAAAAAGTGCCTGGCCCAGTACTACTCACCACAGCCAAGAAAGTAGAAGCAACCCAAACGTCCATCAGCTTGTGAATGGATAAACTAAGTGGGGTATCATCTCTAAAATGGAATATTATACAGGCATAAAAAGGGAGTGAAGTACTGATACATGCTACAGCACGGATGAACCTTGAAGCAATATGATAAGTGAAATAAGCCAGACCAAAAACAACCAAAAAAAAAGGTCACATATTATATGATTGATTCCATTTACATGGAATGTCCAGAAATAGGCAAATCTATAGAGACAGAAGGCAGATTAGTGGTTACCAGAGGCTCGAGGGAGTGCTTAACGGAAACAGTTTCCTTTTGGGGTCATGGAAAAGTTCTGGAACAAGATAGTGATAACTATGTAAAACTGTAAATGTATTTCATATCACTGAATTGTATTTCAAAATTGTCAAAACTGTAAATGATGCTATATATATCTTACCACAGTGAAACAACAATAAAATAATACAATGCCTGGCATATAATAATTTTTTATGTCATACAACAATGCTTATTTTTTTGTCCTTATTGCCCTCTGAAGGTCTCTGTGTTCCTATTCATAAAGTGAAAGAGACAAAATAATCTTTGAAATTGCTTCTAGCTCTGAGATCCTGCAGTCTAGTTGGATGCATCTGCCTTGTGCTGCATTCATTTGGATGCATTCATTTTCGTGAATATCCATGTCCTGCCCCCTCCGCCCTCTGGCCTGACTGAGGCCCAGTGGCTTATCTCAGCATTCATTGTGAAGCTGCCCTCACCTCTTTCACATGATTTCTTCAAAAGCCTGATGACCTCTGATTGCTGGGGACCCTGAAGAGGCTCAGGGTGGACTCTTGGTAAATATCTATTGGACTCATGAATGGATGGAAGGGAAAATGAATACATCTAAAGAAACCTGAAACACTGTCTCAAAAGAATATATGCACCCCTATGTTCACTGCAGCATTACTCACAATAGCTAAGATTTGGAAGCAGCTCAAGTGTCCCTCAGTAGATGAGTGGATAAAAAAGCTGTGGTACATTTACACAATGGGATACTACTCAGCCATAGAAAAGAAGGAAACCTTACCCTTTGCAACAGAATGGATGGATCTGGAGAACACTATGCTAAGTGAAATAAGCCAAGAAAGAAGGCAGAGTAAGAAAAATACCATATGATTTCACTTTTATGTGGAATCTAGTGAACAAAATAAACCAACAAGCAAAATGGAAACAGACTCATAGATACAGAGAATAGACTGACAGGTGTCAGAATGGAGGGGGTTTGGAGAGTTGGGTAAAAGAGGTGAAGGGATTAAGCAAAAAACAAACCCCAAAACCTCACAGACACAGACAACAGTATGGTGATTACCAGAGGGAAAAGGGGTGGGGGAGGTAGAAGAGGGTAAAACCAAGATAAATGGAGACAGAAGGAGATTTGACTTGGGGTGAAGACACAATACAATATACAGATGATGTATTGTAGAATTGTACACCTGAAACATATAGAAATTCATCGAAAAACAATAAAAGTATTTTTAAAAAGAAAGAAAAGAAAAAAATGAATGAGAGAGTGTGTAGCCCATGACCCTCAATGCATGCCTCGTGCCCCAGCTGAATTGCTGTATTGCTGACTCCTACGTCAGATTTCCTGCGGTGAGCACATACAAAAGGTAATAAGCACATTCCCAAGTACACCCACTCTTTCCCTGAAAACTCCTAATCAAACTTTTATTGGACAAGCCATTATTTCAGCTCCCAGACTGCACATTTTCAGATATGTCTTAAGCATGAATGAGCCTAGCATCTTCCCCGTTCCTCTGATCATGCCCCATTCTACCAGCACTCCAAAAAGGCTCTTTCCAACCTTTATCTCTCCTCTTTGCAACTCCAAGCTGTTTGCTGCCTCTGTGCCTCGCCTTCCCTCCACTCCAGCAAAGCCTCATTTTGAACTTGACCCCCTTCCTCCTCATCACCCAGGCGTCCTTTATTTATTCCTTCCCCAGTCATTTCCAGGTTATCCTCTTCAACCCCCCCCCCTCTCCTGTCTTTGATCTTTACAGAGACTTGCCTTCACTTCCTAGATGTGCATGCTCTGTATTTTCTTTTTCTGCATTGTTCTCCTCTGCATTGTCAGATCTGTATTTATTTTTAACTTCTTCCTCCAATCTCAGACATCCTGAAAGGAGGAGCCAATGCTTCGGATTGAGTCTTTTTGATTGTTTTGTATAGTCACCATATCTACTTCAAATGTCTAAATCCTTTCATATTGAAAAGCTGCTAGGACTCTACCACTCTAACACACAGGCAAACACATACACACACACACACACACCCATGAACATGCGTGCACACCCTTTTACTGGTATTGGAAGCCAGTGTCTGCAAACTGTGGCCCTTAAGCCAAATCCAGCCTACCACCTGATTTTGTAAATAAAGTTTAATTGACACAGAGCCCTGCCATTCATGTACATATAGTCTATCCATGCTTTTGCTATACAGTTTACTAGTTGGGAGAGACACCTTACAGCCCATAATGCCTAAAATATTTACTATTTGGACCTTCACACAAAAAGCCTACAGACTCTCCTGTACACAGTGAGGGACATCTCATTCTTTAATTGCAAATTCTTAGCTGACAGCATGCATTGCCAGATACTGCCTTCATTTCAAATCTCTCATCCCCATTTCAAACTCCCTGCTCCTCACCCTGCAATCTCACTAAAAAGTCTCCTAAGTGTACCCCTGGCTGGCTTCCCAACTCTCCCTTGGTGGTATGTAAGAGAAAACTGTATTTCTGGAAAGGTTTTCCCTGCCTACTGATTGTGTGAGGTATCTTCATTCATTAACTGTATTTTCCCCCCTTTCACTCAGTAACCATTTGTCACACAACTTTCCTTTTTGTTGGTTTCATTTATTTCTATCTAAGTGACAGGGTATAGGCATATGAGAGGGAAAAAGTCCCTCCCAAGTCCATTTCCAACGCAAACTAATCATTGCATCTTTTCTCTTTGGATATAGTCTAGCTGCTTGAAAATGAGCCATTTGGTTTTGCCCTTGAGAAGGACTGTTCAGAGTGGGCCATGTGGGGGCTTCAGGGTCTTGTAGATCTGGATTTGGGGCCAATCTCTGTCACCATCCCTTCTATCTGCCCTTGGTAGGTGCCTGTAAATCAGGCCGACTCACCCCCCTCCACCACCAGCCAGCAAGCCACAGCCCCCAATAAAAATGATCACTAGGCACTTGGGGCTTATCACAATTGCCCTAGTCGCTCTTCACTTCTTCCTTCCCTTTCTCTATCTTCTGCCTGCCTTCTAGGGCTCCATAGCTTCTGATGTTTTCTGCTTTAGGTACTGCATTCACCTTTCAGACTTGACCAAATTCTGCTTTCCTGTTTTGTTTCTGTGAGCGCCATCCTCTCACTAGTAGACATTTGATTTTGAATAATTCTCTCAGCCATGTTCATTTGGGTGCTGGGCCTCGATTCAGTGCCGATGCTTAGCTGCCACCCTATAAAAAGAGGACAGCACTGTGGTGTGACAGAGCACTCGGACAAGTCCTGGAGCTTTGTCCCTGACGTTGTTTCTTGTTGTATGGTTATAGGAAGACCGGGAGCCTCTCCGAGAATGTGTCTCTTCCTGACTATGTAGATGTTAACACTTACTTTGTAGCATTATGGTGAGATTAGAGACAGCAGTGCAATGAAACTTTTTGCTAAAACACACTGTGAACCTCACATTTGTGCCCTCAAACCCAAGGAAAGGAAAAGTTCTAAGAGAGTATGATGTGAACTGCTTTGGTACAGAAAATTCTCTTCTTTTAGTGGGGCTCCTTTTTATAACTTTAACTTTCTTCCTTTTTATAATTTTTTTTATCTGCAGCTAACATTTAAAATCTTCTTCTTCCCATGTCTTTTACTTTGCCCCCACTTACCTGGCTCTTGTGGCCCCTTAATCTCATCTGCCGTTGAGCAATGTGGCCCAGACTGCACCCCACTTTCTTACAGAATTTACACAAAGGGCCTCCCTGGCTTTAAACACCTAGAGTCTTGCCTGTGAAATTTCCAGTAGGAAGCAACCACCCCGTGCTCAGTGTCCCTGCATCATGAGAATGACCACATCCCGTGCAGTTATTTCTAGGAATTTTCTGCTGCCAAATGGTAATAGGTACAAAAATTTAGCTAGACAAAGGTCAATCACCTCCTATTTATAATAGCAAAAGAAGAGAAAAATAAAAGCGAAATCAAAATGGAAAAATAACATAAATGTCCAATTAAAAGGAATTCGTAATTAAATACATGATACCCCGCAATGGAGTACTATGTGGCCACTGTAAATTATGCTTTAGAAAAGCTTTGATTCTCTGTAAAGGTGCCATAATAACTCAAGTTTAAAAATATACCATATTTTGCTGTGCATATTGCACACCCACATCTTGTGCATCTTATATACGGGATTATTATACTCTTTATTATAACCATGGTATGTAATCATTATACCCTTGTATAATGCACTTTCTTATTTTTCCCTCAAAACCTTGGGCAAAAGAGTGTGCATTAGTCACAGCAAAATATGGTGATTGAGGGTTTCCAGTCTGGCACTAAGGAGCTTAGAAGTTGCCACTCCATCTGAGCAACAAGTGAAAAAGCAGAGCACACTGAGAAATCAACCCCTCTTCTGAGATCCAGCATAAAGGTGCGGTCACAGGCAAACTGCTGCACCAAAAACTGGAGAGACAGGAGGATGCAGAAGCATCACAATTCACCTGAGCAGAAACCCAGAAGCAAACACTCTCATGGGAACCAGTGGGGGTGGGGAAACCTGAACTGCAGTTGAAAAACTGCTGGAGACTCGGTGTGGTCCACTCTAAGAGCTAAAACCTCCAGAGGGACTCAGTTACCGGCTGGCCCTCAGAGTTTCTTAGCCATTACCCCCAAGAGCTCTACTGGGTCCTCATGGGAAATATCCGAGAAAAATCTCCTCTTGCTTCTGGCAGAGGGAGGGAAAATAGAACCATTTCCAAATACACCAGAGCACTCTGTTCTTCTTAACAAGGCCTGCCCTTGGAGAGAACTATTCTACCAGAGCCTAACCTGCTGGGCTTTTATCAGAGTCTAACGTACCTGAGGGGGAGGGTGGAAATCCAAACCAGCCCCCTCTCACCTTCCACGTGGGAGAAGAAAAATATACAATCCCAGCCCCCTCCAGCCATCCTGCCCCACCTGGGTGGGGCTGGGGGCAGTGGAGAATCATGGCGAAGTCCACAGTCCAGGGCCGCAGGCTCACCAAAAGACTAAGTCCTAATGATAGGACTGTAAGTGCTTCCTGTCCCTGCCCTGGCCAGATAACTCAATTGGTTAGCGCTAAATAAAAGTAAAAATACAACTTATCAAAAATTCTGGAATGCAATTAAAACAGTACTTAGAGGGAAATTTATAACATGGAATACATATCTTAGATAAAAAGAAAAAGGCCTAAAATCAATAGTGTAATCTTTCATCTTAGGAAACTAGAAAAAGAAGATAAATTAAACCCAAGGTAAGCAGAATAAAAGAAAGAGTAAAAATTGGAACATAAATCAATGAAATTGAAAACAAGAAATCAATAAAGAAAATTAACAAAATCAGAAGCTGGTTCTTCGAAAAGATCAATAATTGATAGGCTTCCAGCTAGAATAACCAAGAAAAAAAGAGAGAAGACACAAATTACTTATGTTAGAAATGAAAGAGGAAACATTTCTATAGATCCCGTGGATATTTTAAGGATACTAGAGGAATATTATGAACAACTCTATGCCCCCAAATTGATAACTTAGATGAAACGGACTAAATCCTTAAAAGACACAATGTGCCAAAATTCACACAAGAAGAAATAGACAATCTGAATAGGCCTAGATTAAATAAATTTAATTAATAATTAATAACCTTTCAAAA
>VMDR010006705.1:0-44043 GCA_007922815.1 Macrotus californicus
AATTCTTCCACACAAGCTTTGAAATGGTCTCTAAAAACTTGTGTCTTTTAAGGGGACTGACTTTTATATTTCCTATAAGTCTACTTGACTTCCTTCTATAAAAATCTTCTATGGTGGAATAACATGATACCTCACCTGAGAGTGAAATGCTTGATACTTTAGTCATACTTTTGAGTATGCTGTGCGTACTTTAGTCATATTTTTAGTCATATTTTTCAGCTATATTTCACACCAATTTCTGTGATACTTAAGACAGTGATGCTAAAGATTGCCTATGGTGAAGATATATGCCTTCACTCTTTATTTCCTGAAAGCTTTCTGATATGTGTCTGCTCATTCATATCATTGTTCCAGAAAATATCCAAATAAAGTGACAAACATTTATTCCCTTCCAGTCACGAGAGTCATCATATTTTGGCTTGACGTCTGAACTATTCCAATTTAGATACAAAACACCCATGGGCAGGGCTGTGTCTTTTTCTACTTCATTGCAAACACAGCATATGTTTCTCCATGTCCTGTTCTGACTTTGAAGCATCTCTCCTGCCACCTCAAACTGTCTGGCACCAAATTAAGAAATGACTATGATGTATATAGACTCTGATTCCCTGAATACCAGCTAATAGAGCCAATGGCAAAGTGGTCTGGTATGGTGTACACAGTCCTCAAAATAATCCTGCAAAGTGACTTTATGCAGTTCCATGTCTTCAAATGTGTCACCTGTAGTCAGGACCAAGTTCATTCCTTCACTGGAGAAGTCTCCCTCACCTCCAGACCCCATGCTGGACAAAATTGTGCACCTCCTAAGTATCTCAAATGTATCGTGTCCAAAATAAAACCCTGCGGTCTTTTCATCGTGGTGAATGACGAGTGTCTTCTTCTGGATGCTCTGTCCAAAAGTCCACCATTGCTCTGGACACCTCTCTTTCTGTTCTGCCCTTGCCCGTCAGTCAACGAGTCTTGACACCCCTACCTTCAAATGTAGTTAGAATCTGAGCACTGGCCCTTTGCCCAAAACAAGATTTAAGTGCTCGGGTTGAGATTATGCAATAAAGGAATTAGTGAAGCAGTAAATATAATTTAAAATACATGATAGAAGATATTTATCTCATTTTCGGATGCCAATAGGGTAAACTTTATTTGCCTGTATTCAGCTGCTCTTGTGTTTTCATCTTTCTAGAGAACTTTTACTGTTACATCTCATCTGGAGTTTAAGATGAGTAGAGTAGGCTTTATTAATTCACGTTTCTTAAAGGAAACCCAGATAGCCTCATCAAGGTCAGGGTCTCGGCCTCTCTCTCAAGGTCAGGACCAGAGCACAGTCTTAGTGAGTCTCAGTCTAGGGCCCTATCCAGCAAAAAATAAATAAATAAAAAAGAGATTGCACATAATCTTTGAATCGCTTTTGCCAACCATGAAGCCACCGTGTTCGTTTCTCTCATTCATATCTTGCCACTCCGCCATTCAGAATATTCCAAAGACACCATTCAAAATATTCTAAAGATGTCCCATCTTAGAGTAACAGCCGGCGACCTTCTAATGACCTAAAGGACCTACACGATCTGGCCCCAGGTTGCCTCTCAGACCTGACCCTTCACTTCCCCGTCCCTCCAGCCTGGCTACTCTGACCTGCCTCTCATGCCATCAGGTGTGTGTGCATCTGAGCATCTTTGTTTTCCTTCCACCCGGAAAACTCACATCTCAGGTATCTCTGCAGCTCCCACCTTAACTTGACCAAGTCACTGGTGAGACATCAACTCCTTGGTTCCACCTTTTAAGGGGGACTCGGTATTTCATCTGGGACTTTCCACCATCTTCTCCAGCTTACATTCTCTCTGTTGTATGAGAGCCTCAGAGATGGTATATATCTTACATAATTTTTTTGTGTTAATTATCTGTCTCCCCAGTTTGGGGATTTTTCTGTGGATTTTGGATTTCCTAGTGGAAACCACAACACCTGGAATGGTTCTGTCATGTAGTCAACGCTCAGCGATGAATTGGTAAGTAAAGAAAGGAGCGGGTGGGAAGATGATTACCGCGGATTTTCCGTACGAAATGATTGAGAGTTAAATGGAGTATGTAATCGATTCACTGGTGGGTGACTTTCCCGGATAGGGAATCAACTGCTTCTTTTGTTTTTTTAATTTAAAGACTTTTGATTGCATTTTCCCATTACCATTTATCCCCCTTCTATCCCTTTCCACGTCCACTGGGGTGACTTCTGTCTTCCCATTCCGTCCCTTCGTGGCATGAGCACTACCAAACAGGGAATTGCAGTTGTGAGTAGGCCGTGCAGTTCCCAACGGGCCCTGTTTCAGTTGCTCCTTTGATGAGAGAAGTTTCTAAATCACGTATTTTATGATAATAATATGTTTGGTTGGGTTCTTTGACAGATAACATAGAAAGGATTACCCAAAACTAAAACCTAACAATTACACTACAGGTATTTAGTAATACTTGGTTTTTTTAATTGTGTCAAATTTGCACCATCGGATTTCAGCTTTCTCTTTAACGAGTAACAATGACCTTCATGGTTTTTCCTACATAAAACTTGGCTGAGCACAGTTATTTGCATGACTCAATATACTCCCACATAAGATCTTTCCATTGGCCTCTTCATACCTATGCTATATAACCTAATTATTTATAAAGAATAAACCAACCATTTTAAGTAATCATGTGTATATATGTGAATGCACATAAATAAATGTGCATATGTATTCATACTTTTGTTAATTTAAATTGATTTACATTGCTAACAGACGAGGCTGGAATCAAGCCCATATTTTAATATGGAAAGTGTTCAGTACCCTCAGTTCACCCCTCTTTGTTCCTGCTCCTTCCCACCCAGAAAGAGAATAGCCTGGAGCAAAGGACACATGTGATTTCAAAGAGAATCCTAAGGATTATAGTCTCCGGGCAAAAGATGCTGGAAGAAAAACCCAACTGTTCTGATAACATTGTGGAGTCAGACAACCTGTTCTGAATATTGATCCCCAGTCCTTGATCTGTCAAGGAAACACTATCCCTGCATTTAGTCATGCTGTGTTATGTGAGGCAGAACGTATTTTTAATTAGGGCGATACTCCTCATTATGACCAAAGGAAATTGCCATAAATGAACCCTTGGTTACCCCTTCCTTCCTATGGAATACATCAGGTGGTGACAGCAGTCCCTAGTCTCATCCCCTGCTGTCCCACTGCATTCTTCTCTCCTATTCCTCACTGCTGCTTACCCCGCAAATCAAACTTGAAAAGCAAAAAAAAAAAAAAAAGATAAATGCATTCAGGCTCACGTGCAAAAACAGTCATGGGAAAAGCTTTCCTCAACTTTTCTGTGCAGTAGAGCATTCACTGTGTTTCTTGTCTTCGTGGATAAAACTGGGACACTTTCTTGGCACCTCTTCTTCCAAACATCCTTTCTCACAGTGAGGACGGACGTCTCCATTGGCTGAAACTGCCTCCCAGAACTCCCCGGAACCAGTGACCTACTCGGGCTCCATCCATCTGCAGCTCCCTGCCTTGTTAACTACCCCGGTCTTCCTTCAAGCCCTCACTCCGTTATAGTCCGCAGTGCTGCATCACACTTGTGTTCTGTTTCTCCCACCCGTTTCCTAAGAGTAATGATTTCTCAAGGAAAAGTGTTAAATTGTCATTTCTCCCAAACCCCCAGTATTTCTACCTGAATGCCCTCGTTTATCCCCAGGAGCTGAGGATAACAGCAATCTCAGCCACTTACGTCTGCATTAGAAAGCAAACATTTCCTCCTTCGGACTCCCCTTTCTGCCAAACTGCAAGCTTTATAGTCCCCCAGCGTCCACACTCAGTGTTGGAGAATATTTGTTCTCTTTTCTCTTTTCTGCATTCAGATCGTATCTGTGGCCAAGTTCTACAAATTCTAACTTTGCAATATTTTTCTCCTCAGTACTCTTTCTTTCCTGTCCATTACCACTGGGACCAAAAATATTACCTCTTGGGTGGACTAATGAAAAAAATACTCTTATGAGGGTAAACTGAAAGGAAAACAAAAAGAAAATGAAATTTGTTAAGGATGAAATGTCATAAAGATGGATCACTTGTGTCTATTAATTAGCTGGACTGATCATTAGGCATTTCTTTGCCCAAATTATCCTGATCCATGGTTACTATCCTGCAACAATTATTGTCCATGCAGTAAACTTAACATCCATCTTTCCAGCCAGATTGTCCAATAAATCAAAATGCTACTTTAATTAGCAATCAGAAATACCATGGCCAGAGCACTGAACCCTCAGCGTGTACTAAAGCCAACGAAGGGAAAGCAGTGAAGTATTTTATCCTGTTTATAAAGGACAGGATACCTCTCAGTGAATCAAAGGAGCACAGTTACTTGAAGTGATCTCAAAGTTACTCTGTGATTTATAGACCAAGTAGAACTAAGATGAGAACATTAGTAAATAATAGGAACTGTGAGATCCTAAGAGTGTTAACCAGCCTTGGGAGCTGTATTGACTGCATCAGTAGAGGCTCCAAAATTGCATTTTTTAAAAATACAATTAAAAAAAAAATTTATATCCCTATGACATGAAAATCCAAAGTCAGCAATTCATCTTTAACTTGTGGCTTTCCTCGGTGTCCTCATTCCCACTAGAAGAAGAGGACTAAGCAAGGGGTGGTGGTGACCGAGTGGGTTAGTCCAGCATGGCTCTGAATTAGGAACTCCAGCCTCACTGTGACCAGAGGTCCAGCTGTCACCAGAAGAGCTGACCCCTGACCTCCAGCTCTTGCTTGCTTTGTCTCTCTTGTTTCAGCTAGTTTATTAAATCAATATATTTGAGCCTTCTAACGCCTGCTGAGGCTCAAGGGCAAAATTTCAAACATATTTTCTCAATAACTGAATCTTGACTCTATCTTTAACTAAAGGATAAAATGGGAAATGATATAAATTACTTTGGTAGAACAATATTCATAACAAATACACTAAACATATTAAATTAAGTGCTTTTCTGTTGGGTTGACTATATCTGAGTGATGGTATATACCAGATAAGGTACTTGTATCCAAACTCTGACACTCAATAATCAAAGACAAATAACCCAATTTAAAAATGGGCAAAGGATCTGAGGGGGCTTTTCTGAGAAGAAGATGCACAAATAGCCACGAAATGATGCACAAAGTCATCAGCTGTCAGTGCAATGCAGACTGAAACCACCAGCAGACGCCACTTTCCATCCACTAGGCCCATGACGTCAGAAAGCTGGAGGATAACTAGCGTTACCGAGGATGTGAACAAATTGGAGCCTTACTGCTTTGCTGGTGAGGGCCCATACTGTCACAATCTGTTCGGGACAAATTCTGGCAGTTCCTAAAAAAGGCTAAGCAGCGTTACCACATGACCCAGCAATTCCACCCCTAAAATAGGCCCCAAAGAAATGCAAGTGCATGACCACATAAGAGCCTTCAGACGCATGCCAAATGTCCAGAGCAGCCTGGTTCACACTGCTGGCAACAACCCAGGTATCTACCATCTGAGGAACAGAAAAATAAAATGCCGTATAATTATACATAATGGAATATTACATAGTCATTAAAAGGAACAAAGGATTGATGCATGTTACCGAATGGACACATCTTGGAAACATGATGCCGAGTGAAAGAAGCAGCTCAACACCCCCACAAAATTATATGCTCCCATTTATATGCAACAGGCGATGTCCCAAACAGGAAAATCTGCAGAGACAGAGGAAACTAGTGGTCGCCTAGGACTAAAAAAGTTGGGGGGAAAGGTCGAGACTGCCACAAAGTTGAGGGTTTCTTTATGGGGTGATGGAAATAGTCAAGTTAGACAGTGGTGATGGCTGTCCTAAAAAAAAACATTGAATTTTACACTTCATATGGATGAATTGTAGAATACGTGAATTACGCCTCAATGGATCAGCTATAAAGAAAGTCATCCTGGGGCACTATAGCACTTCTGTGACAGTTGTGAGGTCATATGACTCGGTGACAGAGATGCAATGTGATGAGCTCCATGATGTTCAATTAATTGGTGTCAAAATAGTCTTCAGGGCTTTTTTTAAAAAAGATTTTATTTATTTATTTTTTAGAGAAAGGGGAAGGGAGGGACAAAGAGAGAGAGAAACATCAATGGGTGGTTACCTCTCGTGCGCCCTGGGGACCAAGCCCGCAAACCAGGCCTGTGCCCTGACTGGGAATAGAACTGGTGACCCTTTGGTTTGCAGACCCACGCTCAATCCACTGAGCTACACCAGCCAGGGCAGTTTTCAGTTTTTTATTTAACTTATTTGCAATCTGCACACTTTCTTCAATGAAAAACAATTTCATTCATGACCCTATTCTATTCTTTCCATCAACAGATGAGAAAAGCTTGTAAATGTACAGAATAGAAATATTTGTATTCCAAACTTTAGTAAAATTGATTTAGGGAAACTCTAAGACTGTCTCAGTAGAGCAGAGATGTGGTACCAAAAAAGAGTAAAATTTGCTTAAAAATACCACCAGGCATTTACTGTTTTTCAATTACCAATTTATTCTATCTAGTATTAAATCCCAAGAAAGGATTTTCATTTTCCTTGGCCCATTACTTAAATAGCTATCAATTAATTTAAATAATCACAACCACAAAACCATGGTGAAATTTACTTAGAAAATCAACTTTCTGTCTGTAATGGCAACAAAGAATAGGAAACGGCAGGAAATGCAGTGTCTCTGTAAGTCAGAGGTGGGGATGTGCACCCTGATCGCGTCTTCCATGATCACCCAAGTCAACAGCGCCCTTGGCGTTTCATGAAACTTATTCCCAGTCGATGAGAGCAACGTGTTCTGATGATGTAACCTTTCCCCATCTACCTCGAAATGCATAAAAAAGTGATTTCTTTATACTACGTTAGCTAATCTTACCTGTGATCTTGTTATCATTCTGTAACCATTGACATTTTTAAACAATGTTGAGCTCAATTGTCTATAGATAGCTTTAAGACTGAGAGACTAAAATTTTATCTCAGAAATAGAAAAAATTAGCATGGAGGTCTTATATTGGTGACTCTCTGCATCCTGTTCTTTAACGTTTCATTTGCTGAATACTCACCTCAAACTTAGAAACAATGTCCTAGCCCTGGGCCTAACAAGTGACTGGACATTTAGGGTTTAGGATGAAGCAGATGATCTCAAGATTAGTTAGAAGAGACAGCTTATCACTGTCAATTTTCTCAATGTCTTGGCCCCTTAACAGGTCTGTATTTGTCTGTCTGTCTGTCTATATTTCTCTCCATCAGACAAAGATAACACACGAATATAAGTATAGGTACCTATCTGGCCATATACCTTGTCTTGCTATGCTTCTAAATCATGTAAGTCCACTTATTTCTAATATATATATAAGTAAAAATGCATTACCTTAAATAAAAGATATACTTACTGCCCTCTGGAGGTATGCACCAGTAGTGTGATAAGTGTGGATGTCGCTGGGCAGATACAGTTCAAAGCTAGCATGGCGTATTTAAACTCTTCTTCACACACAACATGATCTGTTAGAAATAAAATAGGTGAATTAGAATAATTGACCTTGGGATGGCAATATTTTAAAGTAACATGAAAAATAAGACAACAAATTGAATTATGAACATCGCAACATCAACACGCTCATTGTAAAGGCTTTGTTTTTCATGCGTAATTTTATCCCCAGGAAAACCGTTTCTTAAGAGAGAGCACTACAACCCAGGACACGTACTCAGTCATACTGAGTTAACTGTGTACGGTGCCAGGCGGGTGCTGGCCCTACTAGGAAACCACTTCAGAAAGTATTTGATTGTCCAACCAGGAGGCTGCACACCTCAAACTAATACAAAATAATATTGAATGTAAACTGTGATTTAAAAATAAAGTAAAAGAGAGAGAGTAGTACACCATGAGTTAGTAATTGAGAGACAGGGACGGGGGTGGCTCTAACTCCAGTTCTGTCTTTAAGAAAATTGGCAGGCTTTGGCAAAGTGTTTCATTTCCTTATGCCTCATCTCTACAAGGGGCGGGATGCAGGTAGGTTTGAGGGCTAGTCTGGACAGTAAGTCACGTCTAAGAAATTAGTGTATGGCAGAGGAGTGAGTGGAAGCTACACTATCTGCTTCCCAGGACCAAACTGGAATTACAACTAAATTAAAAAACAAATCATCCTGAATAACCAACCGAACACTAGCTAGAGAGAAGCCTTATAACCAAGGACTTATGGAAGAAACCACTTCACCAGCAATTAGTGTACATTTTTTATGACATGAAGCAGAGTATTTTAAAATCCCAACTGTACCAGAAAATTTGGGAGATATGATTACCACATCTGCAATACCACACCCAACTATTAACTTTCCCTTACTAGAATACACAAACCATAATTCTCCTTGTCGGGGACCATGAGGAAAACCATACTTGTGTGACAATTTAAAAATATCCCATCTGATTTACCTTGTGGTTAAAAAAAGCAACCATAGGGCCCATATTGAAATTCAACGATTAAAAAACCGTAAGAAATTATGTCACCTGAGAGGGTGAGGCCACAGTAAAGGGAGGCGATGCTACTCAGCCCAAATATACACTCCACTCCCTTCAATGAGTGCGTGTAACTGTGTTGGGGGAATGGCTGAGGGAGGGTTGGTTACACTGGTCATTTTACCAAAAACTGCAGTAATCTGGAAGAACTGGAAGACAGGCGAGGTTGAGAAAATTTACGTAGCCATTCTTATTTTTGCAAATGCTTTTTTTTCCTATAGTTCAGTCAAAGCTTTGTGGTTGTGTATTAGCCCGAGTGAGGCGTGCACTCCTGGAGGAGTTCCACACAGAAATACAGTGATTCGCACTGTTTAGTAAATACTGAATTATCTGGGAACACAACCACTGTTGAGCACTGTGAGTCATTAATACAAATTTAGGATGTTCAATTACTAATATTACCAGAGTCAGTAAGCATCTCTCTCTTCATTGTGATCCCTTGGGTATTCATACCTGAGCCTTTACATATTGAAATACATGCCTCTTTGCTATTCATTTTCCCCTTCTGTTTCTTTTTCATATTATAATTAGGATATTATGTTAATTACTTTAAATATATTTGCAGAGATAGCTACATTATCTGAATTTCATTGCAGGATAGTAAAGGAAGCCTTACAAAGTATTTATTGTGAAAAGGAGGTATCTGATCTGATAGGTTGAAAGCCATGATCTTGTACTGAGAGGTGAATGTGTAATTATCATGGAATTCCTTGTTAGATAAAAAGTACAGTACCTTTTTCATGAAAAAGATACCAGTTTAATCAATATGAATGACTGATACAAGGAAAGGAATATGATAAACTATTCAACCAGATAATGGTCTTCATTTGCGTAAATCAAAGAAAGATTACAGCACAATTTCTGACATGTGGAAATGACTGGAAGTCATCTACTCCAGTTTCTGTTTCTTTGTGGTCACAGAGAGTAGTGAACTAGGAGCCAAGCTTGTGAATACACAAGGAGTTATTCTTCGTGAGTAGGATGGGTGTCCAATCAAGGAATCTACTGGATGATTTCTGCAATTCATGTCCCACAGGATTTCATCACTGCTGTGGGCCCATAATGCCAGGGGGTCTCCCATTCTTCCCTTTTCCAAAAGTCAGCATTTTATTACAATCATCTTGCTCCCTGATGTGTGGGCTGACGGGGTGGAAGTACAGGCAAATAGCTACTTTATTAGGGCAGCTGTTGCTAGACCAGTAGGAACCCCTAGGGCCGAGTTTGCATGACCCAGACAGCCTGAACTTCGAGCTGGGTGCAACAAATGATGTCACTTTAAAGTGTTTTCCATCACGATGGATGAGCAGCTTAATCTGCAGGGAAAGCACTGTACGTGGCTCCTCGGGTGGACAAAGATTTGAATGGTGGTGGAAACCTAGTGCGTGTCACCCATAGCCGCCCTTTCCTTCTCCCTTGGGTGCTAGTGGCTTCACTGCCCTACCTTCATCCACAAGTTGCAGCTGGGTATACAGTTGCCGAAGTGGAAATGACATTTCTCAGCCTCCCTTCCCGTGAGATGTGGTCACATGACTAGGTTTTGCTTCACTGCTGGACTCTTCTGTTGTAGACAAACCACCTTCCCTAAACTCGCTCTTCGTGCTGATGAGGTGACCCCTGTGGTCCAAGTCCAGCTTCGGTTCGCAAAGACCGCGCTGCTTAGCAACTAGCCAGTCTGCCCGTTTTCTCTTTATGGCGTCTCATCGCCCTTCTTTGTCAAAGAAAGCATTTCCGCTTTCAGAATGATAGACATTTCACTGCGTTTTCCCAACCTTCTGTAGTTTCTGCTTGTTTCAATCAGGTTACCAGGATCTCTCTGCTCCGCTGCTGGCTGGCAAAGCACACGCGACCCTGCAGTCCCCACCCAGGGACCAAGGCAGGTGCACGCTCCCCTCCCTCCGTGCCTGCCTTGCTCTGTGTTTCAGACATGAGCAATGACAGTGTTGACCTCAAAGGTTTTCTGAGAAAGATAGTCAATGAGTATAAAATGGTGAACAGAATTCTAAATAAGTATTATACATCATTATGATCATGTATTATTCAAACTAAAAACATTTGCATGAACTCTCCTGAAATATATGCCAAGAACACGTTTTAATAATGTAAGTAGCCAAACAATGTAATGCCATCATTAGCCAATGAACCATGATCCCAGTTTTATAGAGATGCTTCATTCTGCATGTGTGTTCATGCATGCACATGCATGTCTGACAAGCACAAACAGTGGTCTGTAAAATCAGGAGTTATACTATTAATTGTAACTATCTCAAGAGTGGGGAACAGTTCTCAGGAGATAGGGATGTTGAAATAATAGAATTGTGTGAGATTCTTCGTTTCCTTATTATTGTCATTTCTATTGTTTTTAAGTTAAGGGCTTTGAAGATAAGCAATTATAATTAAGGATACAAAATTCATAGGTGGATATGAATCAAATCTATTTTATAGTCCCTTTGGCTTTTTGAAAAATAAAGTTGTTAATTACACTTAAACAAGTCAGATATTTTTTTAAAAGTCTGCCTCACAGTGTTTTCTGAGCTCCTGAGTGATATAAAGTACTAGAAGTTTCTTCTATGCAGTTGCTAGGTAACAGCCCTTAGGATGGCAATAAACAGCCGTGGAAAGTGCACTCAAGCAATCCAGCCTCGGGTTTTGATTTACAGAAATCAAATATCCTTTGAAAAAAAGCTTTCAAACAGAAATGCAAAGCAGGGTAATATTTTAAAATTGATCGTTTTTGTTTTTATTATACGAGGAAAAGTCTGTTATAGAGACCGACTAAACAAATCGTGTTATAAAGAGTCTCACATAGTGTTTCCTTATTGCATTGTTTATAAGCGTGAGTAGGCTGATGTCTCTGGGAACGGTTTCCCCTTCTTAGAGGACGATAGATCATCTCTAACAACCGAGTTTTATTTGGATCCTATCGCTGGAATCAATAAAACAACTCATTGGGGAGAGTACGTGTATGTGCGTGTGTGTTCACCAACGTGTACATACATGCATGGGGCACTTTTGCCCATTCGAGGGCTGTGGCCCGTTCACCCACTAAATGGCTACAAATAGATTTAAGTAAAGCTCTGTAAGTCATTTAGTTTCCCAAGGCCTAAATATAAGAATGCTTGTTTAACATACAGAATTCCACCCAGTTTGAGATTGGCAGCACGCTGTGAAACAGATTTATTTCACTTCAGTAACATTCAGTATAAAAGGCATTTTTCTGTTCTTCACATTGCTTGAGTTCTTGTCTTATTTTAATGGTGTAATGCTTTTAAATGTTTCATACTAATTAAATGCTCAAAAAGAGAATTGTTTCCTGAATTCTAGAGCAAACACAGTTTTATTAATCTCCTTTCTTTTTAAACATGTCAGAAAAGCAGCAGTCTTAATATTTTATGAAAAACAATTTTACTCAGAAGTCTCATTTTTTAGGTTTCAATCAAAATTCTTCTTTCCTCACTAGTTCACGATAGTTATTGATATCCCGAGAGCTAATGATATAGTGATTGAATCATTTTAAGAAATTGATAATAATACCAAACAATAGTTCACTTTTTATTCTGAGTGATACAGACGTATGCATATTTGTGTCTCTATAAATGCTATTAAACCTCACTAAATAAATATGTATAATTAAACCACAATGATATCATAGATGATATATTATCATATATGTCATTATATTCTAGAGTTCAGTGAACATCTAAACAATTAAAAGTTAGTTAGTTAACTGCTACAATAGAATTCCTCTAAAGGTGAAAGTGGAAGGCGAAAGTAGCAAAGATAAAAAATAAAGTGCTTCCTCACTCTTGCTTGGCTCCTGCAGTCAGTTGGTATTAAGTCCCCAGAATACCTGGAGCAACTCGGGAATCTGTTCTCAGACTGCATTTCTATTATCACCACTCCGCTTCAATCTCTTTCCTAGTGCCTGTCACCTCAACAACCATCACAGCTTCCTAAGTAATCGCCCCTGTGGGTTCCTTTCTGTCCTCTCCACGGTATTCCACATCTTCCCTAATGTCACTTTATTATCTAAAGTTAAAATTTTATACCTTCCCCTAAAACTTCCACTGAATTCTCATTACTTCTCAACACCCCAGTTCGTTAGTAAAGCCTAATTCGCAATCACACAGACACATGCATACACACATGTTCCTGTGTGTGCAATATGAAGTGACCAAGTTCCCACGCAGTATCATTTGGGACAATGTTATATAAGAAAAATCCCATTATAATATTTGCCATCTTCAATTACTGGCTCTCCTACGGTTAGGAGTTCATTCTTTTAAAGCTAAAATTTGTATTTTAAGAAGGCCTTTACAATGCAAAAGTAATTACTCCAGGGATGGAGATATTATATTAAATTATAAAAACCATAACTACCTATAATAAGTCCATCAGATCAGCTAAATTCATCAGGTGAAACCTAGTGAGACCAGATCGTAGCTGGTATCATGAGTTTTGACCCACATGGGAGGGAGCAGGGCTGGGAGGACCAGGAGGTCCAGATAACAGGCTCAGCTGGAGTGGTATTTTCCATCAGAAGACACAGCACCTGGCTCACTCGCAAAGGGTGAGACGCAAAGAAACAGAGAAATTTGCTGTTGGGTTGACAGCTAGCCCACCTTACTCATCATTACACCCCTTGTGCCTGGCTAGAATCACCAATCGTCCACAGTAGGACTCAATAAAAATGTTTGAATGAGAAAATGGGAGTGAAAGATGATGTACTTGACCTTCTTGATAAAACATTGATTTTAAGAAATGACTTTACAGACTGAAAAGTCATAGGTTTAGGACAATGATGGGAATGCGATGGACAGCACATGGAAATAGTGAATAGCATCGTAGGGACTTTGTACAGTGACAGATTGTTATTGGACTTACGGCGAGCACACCATAAGATGATGGAGACAGAGATACAGGTGTAGATACACCTATACATGTGTCAAGTCATTATGTTGCACACCTGAAACTGATGCAGATTTTAATGAAAAATAAAATCAAAGTTGGAGAATTTTCAAAGTTTTGGTGTTTTAACTTTAAAATGTAGGATTTCAAAGCATTATGTTCTGAAGCAGGCTGTAAGGATGGAGTTTCAAATGATGTCTGTGTGGGTGTTATATGGGAAATGAAGAAATTATTCAGCAGGAAAAACTCACACCTCAACATTTGGTGAAAGTCAAGCCTTGCACACACATATGTTATTTAGAAACAGCGAAGATCATTTCCAATATTTATATTGCTTGGAAATATTTTTCCACTCTCTTTTTCGGGTAGGAAAAAGTGAGGCATTAGACTGCCTGGTGTTACATTAAAAAAGTAGATGGTGGCTAAAGCAAAACAGGACCTTCATGTCTCAGGAAGTCATTTCTCCAGGATGTGTGTGTGTGAGTGCATGTGCGTGCATGTGTGTGTGTGCGTGTGTATGGAGTTGGAACAGTGCTTTCTTACACTGGCAACCACGACTGTCCATTATCAGAAAAATGTGTTTATACAATACTGTCAACAGTTAATGTTAAAAGATATTTTACTTCCGCCTGTCCTTTTAACTTTATTGCAATTGATTTTTTTTTTATTCCCCAAACATACCTCCTACTGTGCTAGAATGAGTCATTCTTCCTGGCATATTTTCATTGTGATTTAGGAAGTATTTAACTCAGTCAGCACTTTCCTATTCTTCCTTTCATTCATGAACTACAACTCAAATTCGGTTCCTTATGAAATACAAATGATCAAAGCATGGGGAATAAAATTCATGGAAAATTCAAACTCATTTGCAAATTGATTTTTATATTCTTTCCTCCTACTTGTGGGTGCAATTTGCCAATTAAACATCTGATAAAATGAAGTGGGAGATTTTCAGAGAACCCAGGAGCAGAAAGGAAATTTGTTGATAAAGCAAAGAGAATTGCACATTCACAGGCAACATAACACTATTTGAGGGGTGAGAAGAGATTGTTAACCTAATACAGCAATTGATTTACTCACATAACACGGATTCACCTCCCACTGACTTTTTGAGTAATTTCATTTGTCTAGGAGGCAAAGAGCAAACTTCTTTTAAATTCAGCTAATTGGAGACCATAGTCCTTTGGTTAAGTCCATTGAAGGCTTTTCACTCAAGGGTTTCTTTCCCTAGTAAAGTACATACCTTCCCTTCTCTGCTTCATTTCATGCAGTTTTTTTGAGTTTCTTTATAATGAATTTTGGAATGTCGAGTTGAGAAAGAAATACAAGCCTGCTTTTATTCTGATTAAATTTGGCACTACCAAAACATGTCTGGCAGAGGAACTACTGTGATGTTTTGCCTTTTTCCTCACGGTTTTGGAACTAGACAGAGACAATTTATGAAGGGCTCAACAAAGTGGAGGCATAATCTGCTTTCCAGGTGATTTCTGACAGAGAGCCAGCCTTGGAAATGCTTCCCTGGAATTGTGAGTCCCACACGAGTTTGACGAAGAGGACAAGATGGTGTCAAACCACCATTTAGGTTAGCCATAGTGTGGGAGCCGCCACCCCTTCTTACGTCGTAGTCCCAGCTGTGACGTCGTAAACACCAAGTGTGTTGGTAAACATATTTCTCACTGGCAGAGATATCACATAACCAGGGTCACACTGCCGTTTAACTTTTGATCTCCAGAGGCAAAAAATAAGACAATAGGAAGAGTCTTTTTAAAATAGAGATATTGTGTAAATGCTCATAGTTGTTTTGTCCATTCATCTGTTGGTGGACACTTGGGCTGTGGAATACTACTCAGATATAAAAAAGAAAAGTGTACCCTCTGCAACAGTACGGATGGACCTGGAGAGCATTATGCTAAGTGAAATAAGCCAGTCAGAGAAAGACAAATACCATATGATTTCACCCATATGTGGAATCTAATGAACAAACTGAACTAGCCAGGGAAATGGTGACAGACTCAGAGATGGAGAGCAGGGTGACAACTAGTAGTGGGGGGAACTTGGGGGAGGGAGAGATTGAGCAAGAAGGAAAAAGGACTCATGAACACGGACAACAGTGTGGTGATTGCTGGGGGCGGGGGCATAAGGGGACTAAAAGGTAATGTCAAAAAATACAATAAAAATTGATAAAGTAGAATAACACAGTGATATGTACAAGCATGTTGGCACCGATACACTAGCAAGGAAATGAGTGAGTTTAGGCTGACGTCAGAGGCATGAAGATGTGGGTACCTCTTCTAGCACGTGGACGGTGATTGCTGTTGCAGATGTGCTGGGCGGTGTGTGAACACCCAGGGAAAAGGGAGGGAGCGTTTTGGAACACTAAGTGACACTTGATCTTGGTGTGGACTAGGGTTGTGTCAGTGGGTCAGCCTGGGATATGCAGGGCATGTGACCTACAGGACTTGGTGGATTGGTTGTAGAAGATGGGAGGCTAACTCCTAGGTTTTGGACGTGAGATCCAAGTAGATGGGGTTGGGAGGAATGGGGGAGAAACAGATTCAACATTAGGGGAAGTCAGCTATTTCTATATGTCTTCACACAGAGACAGCTGTTGAAAACCTCATAGGAGGCCTTGACTGTGCAGGGAGTGACAGGGGACTGGGGCCATGGTGGTGGGGACTGAGGAAGAGATTTGATTTTGGAAATCAGGCGAGTGGATGAGCTCCCCTAAGGAAAAGGTACATAGGCAGTAGCAGAGAATCTACTGTGTGGACAAGGGCAACTTCATTTCTTGCTTTCCAATGCTTGTTTCTTTTATTTGCGTCTGTACCCTCCCTGTACTTCTTAGGGTTTCCAAGGAAATGCTGAGTTAAAGCGGCTTCAGCAGGCACTCTTGTTTATACCTAATCATAAAGACAGCCTTTCATTGATGATCGATATTCTGCTTCCCCAGGTTATTTTGTAACTTGCCTTAGGTTAAAGAGCTCTTTAGTCGTACTTTTCTGACACTTTTTCTTTCTTTTTCTTTTTCTTTAATTGTGAGTGGATATTGAATTCTCTCAAATGCTTTTTTTATATCCAATGAAATGATCATTTTTTTTCCTTTAACATGATGACCTATTTTCGGAATAATTTACAGTTGGTAATTTATTTTTAAATATATTACTTTGTTCATTTTGCTAATATATTTTACATCAGATTTTCAGTTTATGCTCATCAATCACATTAATTTCTTAATTATCATTTCTCAAGCTCTCCTCGATGAGTTTTATATTGAGTTTATGTTAGACCCCGAAAATGAGTTGGGGAGATATCTTTCTTTTTCTATTCTCTGTAAAATATGAGCATGCTGAGAATTATGTGCTTCTTGCATGTCTGTAATGAGCTGTTTGTAAAATATCACAGGCGTTCCTCAGTTACTTTGGCTGCAAACAAAGATCATATAAATTTGTCAGAAAGAGAAGTAGGCCTTTGAGAGTAATGATAATCATCAATTCAATAGGTACCAGTTACTAAATGGCTGATGTACTTATGAGAATCTAACAACCCTAAGGGGTAGTTTCTCTTACCATCTTCATTTTGTATTTTGAAGAACTCAGGCTTAGAGAGATTAAAAAGCCTGAGATATACAGTTAATACACAGTAGAACAAAGATTTTGACTGATGGTCTTTTTCTAGAATTTGTAATACTAATCTCTTTACTTGGACAAATTTATTGTAAGAAGGGCAAATTGCTGGAAGTATGCTTTGTTTTTCTTTGAGTCAATTTGAGTTTGTTTTTTGTAACTTGAATCTCATTATGTTTTATAGTGTACATGGGTTCATATGCAGAAGTCTCTACTCATAACTATTATTTTACTAAAGATTTTATTCTTTCTGTCTATCTTTAGGCTTCCTAGTTCCATGTTCCCCTCTCAGTGAAAGGAGAGGTGTGTATCTTCTCTCTTGCTCAAGGCATGTCCATGTGGCCTTTTCCCTGTGATCAAAGTGTAGATGGTTATTTTAATTACAATTAGTAGTATAATAATTTATATGGCTATTCATTCAAATGGTAGTGTAATGATTCAATACTTTAATAAATGTCTACAGTCATTTTGCTTAGAGGACCCTTAAATGATGTGAATGATAGATTTGCACAAAGTACAGCTGCTAGGTTGCTACATTATTTTTGCTTTCTAATAAGTCAGACTTTCAAGTTTCTCCTTTCTACCTATTAAAAACATTCACCTATGTTTTAAAAATACATCAGAGTTATGGTACAAGTTCCACAATTTAGGGTGAATTAAAGAGGCTATTCAAATAACTGGAAATAACATATGTTTTATATCTTGTGGTAACTAGAGTTATGCTATTTAATATCTATGGGGATACAAGGACAAAAATCATAATTATAAACAATATCAGTTATCTACTGCTGTATAACAAATTATTCCAAAATTTGGTGACTTCAACGACCACCATTTTACTCCTCTTAATTCTGTGGTCAGCATGGTCGTTGGGTTGGCTGGCATGTTAGTTGGGAGCTAGAGAGGTAGGGTGGCTGGGAAGAGTGCCCCCTACTTCCCCTGGGATGTTTCATCCTCGAAAAGCTAAATCAAGACTTTTTACATGCAGTCTCTGGGCCGGGAGCCAATGAAGGGAAAGTAGAGCTGCCCTGTCCCCTGAGGATTAGCTTCTGAAGTCATATGTCACCTTTACTCATTCTATTGGTCAAAGCCAATCACAAGACAACCCATATTCAGGTCTGGGGAAATAGATCCCACCTCCCTGTGGAGCAAGCTGCTAAGTCACGTGGCAGTGGGACAGACCCAGGGAGCATGGTCCATCGGTGACCATTATTTCGCCAACCTACCCCACAAACTAAGAGACAGCTTGAAACCCCACCTTTTGAATGGTAAACCCCATAATCTTTTTAATCCCATGCTGAGGTATAAATATATGATACTGTTTTCAGAGTCTCATACACCACCCTAAACTGTTTTTATGGCATTTTAATGAAATTAGGGTACTTTCCTTTTTTCATAAAATAAAGAGTTCCTCCAAGATGTAATCTCAACCACAAAGTAGTACGGATGAAAAGAAATTTCAGCAGATGCCATAAGTGAGAAACAGCAAGATGAACTCTTGGGATAGAATTTTTAAATATTCCATTCATTTCAATGAGTTTATCAGAATAATGGCAAAAGAAGAAATGTGAAAGAGAATCAGTACAAAGAGGCTTCATAATTTTCTGCTTGTAAAGGAAACTATTTCAGTGATTTTAACCTGTCTATTGTGAGCCAATCAGTGGGTTGCCAAAGAGGGGAAGGAAAACCAAAGTCTGAATTTTAGTTATGAACACATTTAAAATTAAAGTTGTCCCCCCAAACTAGATGCTGTTTCAAGATCCACATTCAGTATCCATTTATTGAACACCTAACATACCGCAAACATTTGTAATGTAATCTTTACTGCTAACCCTAACCAGTGGAATAGAGACATCACATTTATTACAGCCATTTAACAGGAGAGGAGAAGAGGGCTTAGAATACAGATTTGCCTGGCTAAATCCTGAGCAGGAGCATTCAGATTTAAGTTCATATATTTAGGACCTGGCCTAGTGCTGTGTCATTACTGCCTTCCTAAATATCTTATCTTAGCAAGGCATCGTAGCAAGGCATGATGAGAACTTGCAAAAATATCCCTTTAGCCAAATAATAATAAAAATAAGGCAGCTTAGTTACAAAGTTCTTTTAGTTAAAAAAAATGGTATTCCCTGAAGGCAAATTTCTTGTATAACAGGTAATAGAGGGAATACTTTAATTTTACAAAATCTTCTATGAAGAAGGTACTGTTATTTTTAATTTTCAGTTTAGGAAACAGGTCTAAAGAAACCCTGGCACCAGCTCTAAACATTTAAATCAGAATCTCCTAAATTAGTACTTTAAACAAATTTACCAAAGAGACACTAAAATGCAGCCAAAGCTGAGAGCCATCGGTTTAAATTATAGGCTATACATTTTTAGAAAAAAATGGCATCATTAGTCTCAAAGCTAAAGGATAGAAGAGCAAATTAAATAGCAACACTTTCAGTTTTCTTATTAGCATTTAAAAGTATTGATAATTTTTCATTTAAAAATTATATAAGGTAATCAGTTTAAGATATGTGAACACCTCTTCTGAAGAAAATATATTTTGATAACTCATAGTTAAAATGATTTACATTTAATGACTTTTGAAGCTGTAGACTGTTCAGGTGAAATATATAAAAAAACAAGGTATAGACTCATAGATGCAGAGAACAGACTAACAGCTGTCAGAGGGGAGTGGGGTTGGGAGCTGGGTGAAAAAAGTGAAGGAATTACCCCCCCAAAAACCAAAACTTGTAGACTGACACCATATGGTGCTGACCCAGAGGAAAAGGGGGGTGGGGGCAGGTAGCAGAGGGTAAAGGGGGCATAAGTGGTGCTGGAAGGAGACGTGACTTGGGGCAGTGAAGAAAAACAATATATAAATGATGTAATGTAGAATTGTACACCTGACCTATATAATTTTACTAACCAAAGCCATCCCCATAAATTCAATAAAAATTTCAGAAAATAATACAATAGTTAAATAATAATACAAGAATATTAACAATGCATATTACTGCCTTGATCAAAATGAGTTCCTACAGCAGCATTCAAGAACAAAATAAACTACTATTTAATTGTTTAAGTCTCTAACAGTTTAAAGAATAATCTCATGTGAATAATTATTTCAAAAGCCGTGTCTCCATAAAAAATTCATATGTGGCCCTGGCTGGTGTAGCTCAGTGGATTGAGTGTGGGCCTGTGAACTAAAGGGTCACCGGTTCGATTCCCAGTCTAGGGCACATGCCTGGGTTGCGGGCCAGGTCCCTGGTAGGGGGCACGTGAGGGGCAACCACACATTGATGTTTCTCTCCCTGTATTTCTCCCTCCCTTCCCCTCTCTATAAAAATAAATAAATAAAATCTTTAAAAAAGTCAGTATTTAAAAAAAAAAAAAAAAAATTCATATGTGTCTTTTTCTAGAATCATCTTCAAAATCTAGCCCACAATCAAATTGATTTAAATACACTTGAATATACTTTAATATATTACTGAATTGTATTGTAAGTTTATATGTGTTTGAAACAAACTATAGCAAGGTCTTATCTGTGTGGAAATGTAAGTATAAATTAATAGATATAACAGTCAAAGCCTGTGTCTATATTCACAAATTATCACTACTAATTGATTCAGGCTTAATCAGTACCCAGTAACTTCGGTTGCTAAAATCAGCAAATTATATGACAAAGTAAGATTCACCCCAAATCCTTATCTTGTCACATTTTAACGTGAATAAATTCTGTTACAACAAGCAGATGATAAAAAGACAATCTTCTGTTCGGTAGAAACATGAATGTAAGAAGCTGCCACTAACTTCAGAGACAAAATTCTCACAACCACAGCGGGAGTTTGAGAAAATTCAAAGGATCTTATTTCAGACTAAACTTACCAGCAAATTTGATATGAAATTTATTTTCAGGCTTTAATATCTGGACATACAAAGGACAATTTGGAGCAAAATCTTTGACAGCCCAGGCTCTCAAAATTGTCTGGTGGTCCTGAAATGATAAAACCAAAATGTCACGGAAAATGTATAGCACAGTCGGGCATTGCACGACTAAACTGGGGTGTCCAGACTGAACCCTCACCCTGGACGCAGTCTCTGCAAGATACACACAAAACAAGATGACCTAGAATTTTTTCGAAAAAAAAAAAAATGATGATGTACTTATTAACCTTTGGTGAATCCAAGAGCAGAGTTTCATTACTTTAATTCCGTTTTGGATTTACTACCCTGGTAGCATTTCAGCCAGGCCCTGGGGGCAGAGGGGCGAGTGAACAGCAGGAGCTGTTGAAGCCACCTCTCTGGTGGAGGCAGTGTCTGGAGCAGCAACGACTAAGCCAGGCCCTTCCCAAGGCACGACATCTGGCATGGCGGAGACTCGTCACGGAGCAGTACGGTGGCCTCTGTGCTATTGTTGGTAGCTGCTTAGCATAGTGCAACATTTTCCTGCATCCTACATTTTTTTCTTTTCTCTTTCTTTAACTGTTTTTTTTATTGATTATGCTATGGCATTGTCTCAATTTTTCCCCCTTTGCCCTCCTTCACCCAGCACCTGCCACTCCCTCAGGCCACCCCCACACCATCGTCACGTCCGTGGGTCATGCGTGTAAGTCCCAATTGGAGCATGGTGTCTCCCTATGTAAAGGCGGTATATAAAAGAGGTGAGTGGCAGCCTACCCCTGTGTCCAGCTCCGAGCACAGTAGCAGTAGCTTGCCACCGTTTTGTGATGAAGTCCCTAAAGTCAGTTTCTCAAGGGCTGCAGACACCTCTATGAGACCTTGCTCAGGCAAACATGGAACAGGTGACTCTCCAGTCTTTGCTGAAGGAGCAGACACTGTGCTCTTGGTGCCACAGATGACACCGGTTTTTCTTCTTCACCCTTTCTGTCCGTCCAGACCTGTAACTGCATTCAGTTCTCAGGACCCAGGTCCTTCTCCCTCTCCTTGCCTCTCTGCTCAAGGTGACCCAGACTCTGACGGTTGCCAGGACGATCCGGTTTCACTTATGTTTCCTCTGAGTTCCTCTTTTCTATCGGCTTTTTGTTTATTTCTTCATTCATTGTTTTGGTTTTAGAAATTTTCTTAAATGTCTAGAGACCCCTGTTGTCTGAGCACAGGGGTGCTGGAAAGATGTTTGGGACCCGAGTGGGACCTTATCTACACTTGGACTTCACTTCGGGATCTGATCTGATACTCCATCTGATCTCAACTCCAGACCTGATATCAACATCGACCTGTATCTTACCTCTCATGACTGTGTGGCATTCTCTCTTGTGATGGACCCTTTCCCCAAAGAAGATTCCCCCCACTCTTGTGCCGGTGGGGATGGGGGTCTGGCTGTCAGGATTCTGCCCATTCACATGTTTAGGCCTACGTACATGCCTACTTGAAAGCATCTGGCTTCTATTTCCTGAGACTTTTGAGCTTCCACTGCAAAAAGCTGCCTTTTGGATTTTTGTTTTCCTTTCTCCACTTGAATTTTAATTTCCTTCTGTCTGTGAAGTCAGTTGCCCCTCAGCTCTCTGCTTTCCAGCTTCCGAACTTGCATTAGCGTTTTCTCATCTCCCGTCTCCTCTGTCCTCCTGGGTGGAATCTTTTCACTCCTTCCCTGTCAGTCGAGCAGAGCGTCAGGTGTGATGGAAAGCATGGGCTACCTGAAAGTCCCCAGGTCTGCACTGTCAAGGGCACTCTGAGAGATGTTAGGCATGTATTTCCTAGTGCTTCCTCTGTAACTCCAAAATATTACAGATACTGGAAGGCTGCGAGTGTCCTAACACAGAGTTACTGCTGGAGGAACACAAAGCTGACGGTGGTATAGGTTAAACAATCGTAGAAACATGGCTAAGGAGTGCAGGCCCGGGGGAGCAGGCGCAGAGCACCTCCCCACGTTAAGGACTGACAGTCCTAAACTAATTAAAAGGGAAGCGTATTGCACGTCCTGAAAGACCCTGATGTATTTGGCCTTGTCCCAGTGACTATGGAAGTCCCCCATGACTCATTTGTCTGCAGACCCCACATACGGCCAGAGATGGACTCATTGGCATAGAAGCCCAAGTCGCAGTATCTATTCACCAAAATAATAAAGCATTTCTTATACTTAATAAAATTAAAATGATAAAATTAAGAATAGAAGTTATATATCCAATAATATACATTTATTAATATTAATCAATATAGGATATTGTTAATATTAATGTTATTAATAATATAGCTGTACTTAATATAACTTTGGTGTTTCTATAAATTATTTATAATTTGATAAACTACCATTCAATGTAATTAAACATTTATAGAAATTTAGGCTTAAATATACATCATAAAGGTCACATAAGCCAAAGGTTACCAAGTTGAGGTGTGATTGAAAATCATTTGGGATATTTTTAAAGTACATATATTTCGATCCCCAGCCCAAATATTCTGAACAGAGTTTCCATGAATGCCTGTATTTTAGTAATTTCTCAACTGATTCTAATGCAGACTCCCTGACCCGGCCGCCTTGTCTGTAATTGAGAAAAATCGAGACCATTTCAACAAAATTACATAGCACAAGGTATACGAAATACAAAACGGTCTCGTTCATATGTACACGTGACTCATTTTACCCTGATCAACAGAAAACCCAGGTGTTAGTACAAACCACTTCAGAAAGCCTTTGTTGACACTGTCTATGAGCCCACTCAACTTACAATATGGCAAAGATAATTTCAAGATACTTGCTTCTCTTTAGGAAAATTTTACTTTCACTGGGATTTAGTGCTGAAAGATTAAAAACAATCAAAAAAATTTTTTAAATCTGCTAAAGTGAAAAGAAAACAGTTCCTAGCAGAGATTTGAGAGACTCACAGAGGACGTCCGGTCCACTTCACAGCGGCTGCTCAGGATAAAACAGGCCTCGGCGTCGTCCATCCTGAATGTGGACAGAAAAACAACATGATCGCACCCTGACACGCCTGCGTGCTGTCAGAAAAACAGGGGTTTGGTGTTTAGTCCAACGCACGCCAACTAAAAGTCAGCCCTGAGTCTTCTTACGCTGAAATGGAAGTTGGATTTCAAGATCATGACTGAATTTGGCTAAAAGTAAGATAATTGTTGAGCTGGCCTTATAATGACAGAAGTAAAGGTCACGTAATGATTTTATTATATATTTTCATATACTGCAAGACCTTCAATAACACTGTTTCGCGCCATGTCATTCTGTTATCACGTTGATGAGATGTCGTAGGAACTTAACCCTTGTTCTCATCGATCCGCCTATGGGAAAAAGCGATCTTGTTGTACATCCTTCCAACTCCAGGGTAAATATGGAGATATATTTACACCTTTAAAAGCAAGAGCAAAGCCACCTGTGCTAGGAATCTCCTCTGGCTTCCAAAACCATGGAGGCTGTTCTGCGGACGCCCTGCCTCCCTGGCATCTCCAGCTCATCACCGACAGCCGGAGTCAGCCACGCACACCACAGTCACCGTGGCATGTGGGTACGATCTCTGATCACCTTCGCACCAAGAAACCTGAGCAAACACACCACTCATGTTTTTGACCTTTCCCGTCGACGAGCCCTGGGACTCAGGTAAAACTGCATTCCAGAGTGCTCCAGCCCGCCTCGCAACATCGAACAAGGCGAGAATTTGGAGGAGGGAAATGATACCAGGCACTGCCAGATGGAAATGATGGGGGTGGCGGGCACCTACTTTGCTCTCAGCAGATCCTGGTCTTTCAGGGCTGAGCCTTGCAGGTAGATGACTCTCTGGGACCACATGGGGATCTGCAGCACCCTCCGCACTTGCACGTCCATTTCGGTGGGACACAAAATCACCACGTAGTAATCCTGTGCAGAACAGAGAGGGCAGGGGAAGAGAACCAGTGCTGCTGGGTCTTATACTACACGGGCGCATGGAATGTCGAACAATGTTCTGAAAGATGATGAACTGGAAATGAAGTCTGGCTAATAAACAAAAGTTTGCATCTATAGCCCGAACCTACATAAAAAAAAAACAAGACTCTAATAAACAAAACTGAGATGTATAAATCTCATAAATCAATACTTCCATCCTGACTTTTTCCAATTGTATTAGTACTATGAAGAAGAGGTGATTGTTGGGCTTATAGTTACCACACGCTTCCAGTCTCTGCATTGTTCATCTTTAGGCTAATTCTAAAATATACATAACATGTCAGGCTAAAAAGCTTAGGTACAAACTCATACTTCATTTACTTTTAGAATGAAAACTGTGATGGTGATTTATATCATTTGGTAATATGATGTATTGATAATATTGAAATTTAATGGATAAGGATTTATCAAAATATTGATAAGGCTGACGAAGTAATTCAAGAGTTTGAGATCAAATATTTCAAAATAATGATCCTCTGGAGAAAATATAATGGTACTATTTGTGAGGAGGTGGGTTCAAACAGCACATCCACAGGGATAACAATTCTCTGGTAAGCAGGTATCACTTTATCACTCTAAAATGTATCTAGTGAACATTTTTAGAGTTTTAAGAATTCTCCATACTGACTTTAGAATAATATCAATAAGTTACCAGGGATCAGAATTTTCCTCCAAATAGGTTTTCTTTATGGGTTGTAAAGAAAGTTATTTAATATGAATATAAAATCTGGAGTTATTTAATATGAAAATGAAAAATCCGACAACTAAATATGGAGCTTCTCCAAAAACTCCAAGTGAATTTATGTGAAAACAAAAGAACGTATTATATAATTTAGATATCACTTATAAATAAGATTTTTATGTATAAAAATTGTATTTAAAAGCTCTTCAAAGCATTGATGAAAAGAAGTCTATTTCAAGGAGAGATTATTGGATATACCCAGCAAGTACTGTTTTGGTCTCAGGATCATCCAACTTTTGTGACACAGATTTATTGAAAAAAAGAAAGATGTTCAAGGAATTCTTTGCTGTTTGGACTGCAGTTGGTGCTTTGAGTGGCCACTGTGACCTGCTTTATCCTGGCTCAGCACTGTGGCCAGTACAAAAAGTATGTGAGCATTTTATCTGCATCGACAAAGGCAAAGACATTTTTCTGAACCCATGTTTTTAATTCAACGAGTTATTGTCCCATTTTTGGTCATTTGTTGCTACTACACAGTTGACCTAGTTGTGCCCCAGGAAACAAAAGGAAAGAACAGAACTTCTAGACTGCCATGTCTGAACCAGCAACACTTGGTAAAACTGACAGGTTCAAGTGAGCGGATGACATCGAGATGATTTGTTCACTGTTTTACTATATTTTATGTTTAATCTCACTGTTTCATAAAAATATCATTTCTGCATTACCCCAGGGAGAAAAATGTCAATCATTTTAATTCAGAGAAACCTTTCTTGAGTAGCATGAACATAATTCCACCTGTCTTTTAGTGTAGGTACAGAAGGAAACTAAAATACCGTGAATTCCTTCAGCATTTGTTTCTATGTTCCTGGTTATATTTGTGGTTCTTCATTCACACTATCTCAAATTGACATTGACAATGTGTTAGTAAGTAGGATCCAGTGTAATGCACAACATAACTTAAACGTACCTGCAGTCTTGGATGAGCATAGAACTCATTTAAAAAGTCCATGAGTAAGTCAATCTTCAGTGAGCTGACGCACAGAACCACATGCTTTTCTGTTTGGGCTCTGTGTCGACTGTAATTTCCACCCGATTTTTGCCTCTCCATCCAAAGATAGGCCAGCTGTTCAAACTGGAACACATTTTTCACATGTGAAGGGAAAACACAGGACATGGAAGCAAAAATCAGCGCCCCCCCATTCCTTGTGTATAAGGTGCACTCACTTCCTTGGATGTTGCTCATCAAGACCCAGATTACTGGTGCCCTCCCCAACAGCACCTATCACGTGATGCTGTGGGGGTCTCTGTGCCGCCCAGAGGCTCCCTTTGGCTCTAAGGAAACATATTCATCTGATTTTCCCGTGATATCATGACAGCGCATTAAGGTCTGGGCCTCTGCTTCACGTCCAATAGAGTATGCGGCCATGACATGTCACTTGCCGAGTCAAAGAGAAGAGTCTCATAGGCATTTCTTCCACATTCCTCTGGCACGGTCACCCCATATCTCATGAATTCAGATGACTTCACCACAACAGCCCAGAGGGCCACATCCCAGTGGTGGGGTAGCTGGTGTGAGAGGGAAGGGGAGGGAGTTGGGGAGGGATGCAGAGGAGGGAGGCAGGAGGATCGGGCAGCGGTGGGAAGGTCATTTTTATACCTACACAAAGTATGTTTACAGAGCCTGTGGCCAAGGTTTGCAATGGAATGTGCAAGTTTGATTTGTGTTTGCCATTTTCTGTTTCTGACCGGCCCACCCACGGACACCCAAAGCTCCTTTGTAGGAATGACCAAGAGATTGTATCAATCTATCTGATGTCTCACTTTCTGTCTCTGTCCCTTTGTGAGCACCTCATGCACTCCCAAAATGGTCCGCAACAGTTCTAAGGCCTCCTCAGGTTTTGGTTTAGTTGACTAGTACATGCAGTTAGTTTTTATTCTTTATGATATTCGGCTGTTAGATGATTACAAGAATCGAGAGAAATCAACCCTTCACAAGTTTGTTTCCTTGACCTATCATTTATGACTAAAAACTGTACTATCCTAGGCTCCTGCCATAGATAAATGCTCGATTTTGAAAAGAAACATCTTGAAAAGTTGAAATGAGATGTGAACCATGACTTGAGTGAAGGGGAAAAAACCCTCAGTGTCTAATATAATGTAAAAATTCTTTTCTGAGACAATTTTAATAAATCAACTACATATAATAATAGCATGCAAGATGCTAGATGAATATAACGCCCTACATTTCTTATTAAACATGGAAGACGTGGTTTTAGAAGACTCCCCATTTCTGTAAGGTCTGCCACGACGCTTACCTGAATGGGCAGAACCACCAGAGCAACGCAGATCATAGCAACTACGAAGAGCTTGGAGGGCCATGTTTCGGGAGTGACGTCCCCAAAGCCCACTGTAGAAAAGGTCACGATGCAGAAATAGAGGGAGTCGAAGAGGTTCAGCTTCTTGCCTATCCGTTCCAGATGCTGGATTCCGCAAATGCTGAAGACACAAATGTGCATTACTATGAAAAGGGTCGAATGGCGTGCATCGTTTCTCATCCTTGGGGGTTTGCAAGTTCAAGCACATTTCATAATAGACATTTACTAATTGGGATCTTATATTGTACAGCCTCCCTCAGGAAAATATAAGTTCTTTCTACATTAACCAGATATAGTTTTATTTTGCAGTAAAATATATATACCTTCAGGATAGGTGGGTACATGGGTTATCGCTACTCTTATATAATCTTGAGGCTAGGATGGCTTTACCACTGAGACTCCTTTGAATTGCATCATGCATAAACATTCTTTCTCTCATGTGTTTGCTGTTTTTCCTAGAATTGCACATGCTGCAACATGCCACATGAGGATTTGAAGCTATTTCATGATTATAATCCATTTTAATATAGATTGCGATCTCACTTCATTCACAGATGTCCTCGGAGTCACTATTAAGTGAAAACCACCTCTTCTCCCTGACCATAACTGATGAATTGCAGTTAATTATTATTTCGTGTCTGTACCCAGAGTGATTTTAATGATGGGAACAGATTTTCTGATAAATTAAATCCAAGAATGTGCTTACATACAGCACATTCATAATCAAAATATCCCATTTTGTCTTATTTTAAAGGAGAGACATCTTTTCAGGGAAGCTATTTAAAGATATCCTGATTTGAAAGTAGCAGAAGAATTTACTAAGGTAGAATTTAAAATAAATAATTATAGCTGGTGGATATTAGTAAGCATTCTGCTATCTTTAAGTTTCATACTAATGAAAATTAATATTGTTTTGTGACTGAGCAGTAATATTTTTTAAAAGCTGACTTTAAATGCTTGATTTTAGTGGCTATCTAATTGTAACAATATTTTTGTTGATTATCCTGTATCCCCTGTCTAAACATTTTAAATAATGTACTGCAATTTAAAACAGAAAATAATTAACCAATATCACCATGTCCTCTATTTTATTTTTTGTTTAGTTAATAGGCATAAAAGTTGCTCAGATTCATTTGTAGTGATTGACTCTGAAATGAAAAATAGCAAGTAAATACAACTCTCTTATAATTCCTCTATTGTAAAAATACCTGTAAATTTCAAATAAGAAAAAAATGTTTGCTATAAAATCAAAAGGTGCTAAAAAATTGTAATTAAATATTTCATAATGAAAAATGAATAACCTAATATTGTGCAGGGGTGTTCAACCACTTGGCATCTCTGGGCCACACTGAAAGATGAAGAGTTGCCTTGGGCCACACATTAAATATATTATGACACGTCATCACAAAAGCATCTCATAATGTTTTAAGCACATTTACAATTTTGTGCTGGACCACATTCAAAGCCATCCTGGGCAGCCGGCAGCCCATGGGCTGTGGGTTGGACACGCCTGAGTCACTTTATTCGTACAAATCCATTCCCTACGAGTTTATTAGTGTGGAGCATGGTGCTCTCTGTTGGCCATGCATGAGTGTCTCACCCATCTTCACCTAAAGTGAATGATTTTGACCTCGCCTTTATAATACTTCTGCTGATAACAGCCTCACAAATGAACAATCAAGCATTTAACTTATAACCTGAGTAATGCTAACTAATTTCTTAAGCTTTTTAAACTTTCTGCTCCTCAGCGGAAAATTAAACGTTCTGTTAACTTCATTTGGTTATGAGTCAAAACACCGGACATATAATAACACTCAATGAATCCAGCAGCAACTTTGTTATTTATATTCCAGCCCTGCAGGAAAGAAAGCAAAGCACAAAAAACGAGTCAAACGTCTAAGGATCCAATATCTGCACAGAAAGGTGACAAAGCCTTTGTTTGCAACCTGGCAACAGACTTGGGGACTGGGAGGAGGAAGTGGCGTGTCCAGTCCTCTTTACTGTGGGTTTACTAACAGTTCTTAGCAGCAAGGAGAGGATCCACAAATGAGGAGCTGTAATTCTGTCCAGTCTTCTGCCGAGCCTGCAAGCCTCAGCTGCTGTGGAGATATGGGCAGGCTTGGAGGCGGGCGGAGACAAGTGTTAGGCAATTTGCAATGTACACCCATAATCTTTAACTTTTCACAAAGACCCATCCTGATGACATTAGCTGACCTTTGGAGAGAGTTCACTGTCCTCATTTACTGAAACTGACAACTAATTCTGGGTAAGGCAGTTGGGAAAAATGTCAATATCTGGCCAGTGAGTTTGTATAAAAAGAACCACTTGTCACTGAGACTGCTTGAGTGAAAGAGTTTCCATTGTAATTATATAAAAAGCTTTGAGGTAGTTACAATCTAGTTAAGTTTTTTTTTTGCTTGTTTGATATTTATTTTGTTTTTAATGAAAATGCACTTTTGATTTTTATTGGCAATTTATTGCTATCGGATTTTTATATCCATCTTTTTAAAGGGATTTTGGTCTATAGTTCTATATCTCAATATACATTCCTTGAAAAGCCAATTTGGCAGAAGATGTTAACCAGACGCAAAGTTCTGCCGTCAAATACATTGTACAACTCTGAGTTAAGCATATTTTATTTAGCAAAGACTTTTCAGATATTTTTAATGAGTTTGTGTTTATCACAGCTCTAAGAGTGGAATTTTTATAGGATTAACCAAACGTAGCTGCCAAAGTTCTAACTTTGGATAGAGTATCTCAGAGGGTTAGGGTTTTATGCACTGAACGATGAGAACATTAGCCCGTATTTGTGCCTTGTCAGAGTATGTTAGAATCACCGTTCAGTTTAATTATTAAATGACATGAGCAACATTTTACCTTTGCCCATGCCCTACATCTCACTACCCTGGATTAACTGTCCCCTGAAGAAATTGAATAGTGGAACTGTCAGGCCCTGAAGTTTTTTTTTTTGTTTTTTTTTTAATGGAGATGAAAAGATGTAATTTTAAAATGCCATCTCTACCCTTCATCTCAATTTAATACTGCTTAAAAACCCATACGTACGCATTTTGAAATGACCTACTCTTCTGCCCATACATTCGCAAGAATCACTGTGCTTTGCTCATCATTCCTCGGTGTTTACTGACTTCCTACAAATCTGAACTTCGAGCACATTTAACAAAGTGCAGTTTGTAGAGACAGCCCCGCAGCAGCCCTGCTGAGCCCTGGAGCAGCCCTGAAGCAGCTTCCTCTCCCTGCTCACAAAGATGCCAGGGAGAGAACAACTTCATAAGCACTGCAAGAATTTAAAACGTGGACCGCCAGCCTGAGCATGCCATATGGAAAGGAAGACTCCGAATGATATCTCATTTAAAAAAGTTTAATTCTACTTTTTTTGTTAACTGGAATACTGTTAAATGTCGCAAAAGATAATTTTAGTTAAAGAAACTATGCTAACACATGCAGAAACCATAACATTTATTTTAAAAGAATGATGGCCCCTTTTGCACTAAATCCATAGAGCGGTGATATATATATCACACCAAGCATTTAATTTCAAATTACCCTTAGAAATAAAGTGGCTCCTATAAAGTGAAATGTATTTCTTTAGTCTCATTTTAACAAAATATCCCTCCACTTAGAAGAGCTACCATCTTGACTTACAGATTGTAAAGCCCACTTTTTATTCTTTCACTCACCTAGTGAATAAAGACCCACCACAGTAGGGGAGGGAAATTGTCTAAGACTACACCATCATTGACAGAGTGTCAAGAGTTTGTTCTCATCTGAAATACTCCCATTCAAGCAACCCCACATTGCCCCTTGCTGGCCCTATAGAATGTATTTCTTCTAACAAAATTACATTCGATTAGTTTATTACATTTCATCTCCTTTCACTATTCATTGATTGAAACAAAGTAAAAACATCTACTGAACGACCTTGAAAAATTTCTCATAGACTCATCAGCCTGTGGGTACGACTATGGTAATGCATGTGGATGGAAGGCGGCTTTCCCTCGGTGCCGCTGTCCACGGTGGGAAGGATGGACCGGGCAACCACGTCGTGCTCTGTTCTGGTTCTGCTCCGCAGACGCGTGCTGCGCTCAGCATGTACTTGTATCCGCCCGTGTTAACTTACTAAGAAATGCATACTGGGTCTTAACGCAAGATGGATTTTCCACTGTGAATTGGGGGAAAAGTTAGATAAATAAAAAACAACAAGGCAGTACGATGAAAGAAATGATGAAAATAGATTAAACCAGGTGAAATAAGGAGACAAAATCATGACGATCAGAAGCAATAACATGGTAAAGCCAAGAAGCGAGTGAAATCCCAGCCACGCTCTCCTTTAAACGCTCACTCAAGGAAACACCGATGTTAAGAAATTAAACCACTACTGAGAAAAATGGGGACCCGTGTCCCCATCAAAAGTGTTATAATTATTTCCATCATTGTGAAACAAAGCAACATGAATAAGGCAGTTAATAAAGATGTATAACTTAATCACCTTATATTCATATTAATTAATTTTTTTATTTACGATTTTTTGCTTCTTTGGAGAACTGTTAGGGTTTTCCCTCTCCTGAATCTTCAGTATAGTACTTGTAATTTTATTTTTGCTCTATGGTAGATCATTGGCATTTGAAAAAGTTTTGAACTTTTTTGTTCACCTGTGCCAGGTACGGTACCAGGTACTGGGGAGCAGTGGTTTAAAAAGCCATCAAGACTGCTTCCTTGATGGGGCTTAGGGTCTAGAGGAAGAGAAAGAAAATGATGTCTGAAGTAAATATACACATATATACCAGGAAAGCCCCCTAGTGCTAAGATTTCCTATAATAATGGGTTCCGGTGGGTCAGGTGTCAATGAAAAAGTGATATTCACATTAATATAAAGAGAATAAGGCAGACTTCACTCTGCAGAGAAAGGAGACAGAGCCCTGGAGGGAGCAGGGAGGTTAGCGTGATGGAGAAAATCAGAAAAAAATTACAGGACTTCTGAGCAGAGGCAAAGATCAACAGTCTGAGGTGAGAATGAAAGACGGGGAGACTCCTGACTGTGCCGGAAATTTAGAGCATGTCAGAAGGTTCCACATACATCCCGAGACATGCAGGAAATCTGGAACATGAAGCAAGTGGTGACACATGGTGTTTATATTTCTCAAATGTCGCTTTGGTTGCCATGACATACATGGCTTGGAATGGAGCCAGAGCAAACATGGTGATGAACCAGATGCAGAGCGGTGGCTCTAAGGACATTGTGATCATTTTGACCAGCGAGGTGACAAGTGAGAGGGGTGGGAGCGGACAGGTTAGCAAGATAGTTAGGAGGTGCAATCCAGGGAATGTGCTGACTGTATATTGGGTGACAGAACCAGTATTAAGAGTGATTCCAGTTTGGGAGGGATTGGCCCAAAGAAAGGACAATGGTTGATATTTCCCAGACATGGACACTTCAAGGAAGAAATACGATGAATTAGCTTTTGTACATACTGAGTCTGAGGACTGTAACAGGAAATGTCACAGGGAGAGTTAACGGCTATAAAGGATGCGATTCAAGCCACAGAATCTGGTTCAAGACAATGTGAGTGGTCACACTGCCAGGTTCTTTTTGGTGTCCACCTGTAACCTGCAATGTAAACAGGAAGTGGAGGCTTTGGCCTGACCTGTCTCCCGTGAGATCAGCTCTTGTTAGATCACATTCTTCCGCATCAAATGCTTATTAATCCCTGTTCCGTAAGATCAAAAGCTTCCTGTTCTCTGTCTTTCCGGGCATTAACGACAAACACATTAAACACATTGCTTCCAAGAAAAAAGTACTGGTACAAAGGGCAGGTTCAGTTCCAGGTCTTGTGGAATCAGATGACAGGATCCTCAGATCTGTAGACCTAAGGTGCCTCATCTCTAAGGGGTTAGGCTGCTGTGCTCACCACACCCTCATCCTCTGATTATGCAAGCGCGGAAATAACCAAACAGCACTTTCTTGCCAACCACATGTCTCAGAAATATTTCTCGTTTCCCTTATGTTACCTTGTAAGAGTTGAGATGCAGGCAATGATGCTTGGAACTGGTGACAGCCTGGGACAAGGTCCCTGATGGGGGGTCCTTCAAGGCTTGTCAGCCATCCCTAGGTTTCAACGTCCACAGACACGTATACCACACCCTCCTGGAATACTTACGGGCTTACACAAAAGATGGCTAAAGTACATGACATATCCCTGGGAGGAAAATATACAATGAAAGGAGCAAGGACTGATCACTGAGAAACGATGGCATTTAATATGTTATAGAAGAGGACAGGCATGCGGTGAGCATCAACTGAGTGTATATGTGCGTGTGTGCACATGCACCTATGAAATAGTGTGTGTGCACATGGAGTGTGTAGATGTGCCCATGTGCACACACGTGCTCATAACCTTCATGTACATGGGAATGATTCTTCATGTAAAGTTTTCAAACTTTAATATTGGGAGTAACTTATACTCACTTTCAGGTCCTACTGTGATATCAGAGGTCCCTACTAAGTGTGCCCTTGCTCTACCCCCAGGAACAGAATAGTAGAATAAGGTCAATACATCCCAGCACCATATCCACCCCCCCAACCTTTTTTAAAGATTTAACTTTCCAAAACATACCAACAAACAAAGCACGATACCTATTTTGCTTTCTTCTTTATTTGCACTTTCTCTTCCTAACCATTAGGTTCCTTTAAAAAAAAACAGTATTCAGTAGGAGAAGCTTCAGATTCAAGTCATGGGCAAAGTAACTTCTACTGGTACAAAGTAGATATAGTAGAACTTTGGGTTGAAAGCTCAGCTGTGGAAAAACGACTCTAGTTCAGTATGGCTACAGTCAAGCCTTTAGAGTAAGACTAATACGGGAGAAAAGGCAAGGGAAGTATCAGGGACAAATCGTGAGTTGCTTTATATACAGCCTCAAGGAATTTATATTATCCTGAATACTGTAGACACAAGTGAAAACTTTCAAGCAAGAGAATGAATAACGTGATCAAACTGAGTAGTGATGAGCTGGGTAATGAGAGTCTGCGGATACACTGAGTAGTCGCTTCTGCCCCGAGCACCAGCTGTCTTTGCACCAGACAGACCCCCAGGGAGACAAACCACCTGTAAGATGCTTCCCCTGACCTTCATCCAAGCAAAGCTGCAGCTCTGAGCAGAGGGGGCAACGGGCTCACAAAGGTCCTAAATCCAGACCTCAGCCATGTTCTCAGTTGTAAGGTCTTGCCTCTCTGCAGTTTACATTTCCTTTTGCTTATTTAACCTTATCTGATTCTTACCAGATAAACTTGTAAGTTAAACTTGCTTAAACTTGTAAGATAAACTTATTTGATTTGAGAACTGATTGGAAAAGTGAGGTGCAAAGCCAATAAAACATTAGCTTTACACACCATTAATTCCAATTATGTACTTAAAGATATATTTATATTGAATAGGTAAGAGCAAAATAAAATCTGGGGATGTACCGATTCTCTTTAGAAAAGGTTTGACTTAGCTTTGGATTTCCTTTTTCACTATCAAGAAATTAGTAGGTGAAGGCTGAGTTTTTATGCCCTTGCCCATGTCTAATGCAAAGGGACACCAAATAAGTATCGGCTGATGTAAGCTGATTTTTTTCATTTAACATGTTCCCAGAGAAATATCTTTCTTCTTAATGCCACATGGCAAAGCTAATCCCAAATATTCAGTCTCTAGTGGACAGTTTCTGGAAATCAAGTAAGGCACAAAATGAACCTTTATTTTATTTTTTTCTGAAATGGTCCAAATTTAATGAGCCGTTCAGAACAAAAGAGAACATTGAGCTTAATATGCTGCTTCTCATTGTAAGCCATGAAAATTACTTTCTTATTTTTACACAATCATTTACTTGAATCCAACATTTTAAAAATGTAGTGATAGTGAGGACCCGGGTATAAAGGGGATAAATGGCAATGGAAAAATTCAATACAAAATAAATTTAAAAAATAGAAAATAAATACAAATGTAGTATCAAAATGCCATGTTTATCAACAGAAAATACTTTGTCATAATGGTAGCCTTTTCACTTGGCTTCTGTTTAAAATCAATTGAAAATGTTTTCCTGTCTGAGAGATGGCTAAGTGAACTCATACCTATTTTACAGAGTATAACGTATACATATGAGTGTATGCTGTACAAGAATAATTATGTGTGAGAAAGAAAACTCTTGAAGTATCTGATTATTTCATTGGAGCATTCAACTGACCTTTCCATGGTGGTGGGTTTAACTGCTTGTAAACTACTGTTAAAGAGATCAGTATGTACGTAGAATGCTCTCCCAGCTAACTAGTTATTCTCCTTTTTCGCTGGAAATTACAGCTGTTTTCCTGATCAATGCCATTTGTTCAAAGAGCAGTTTCAGGAAGGTCAATGTCACACTCTGAACTACAGGAATTCTCTGGAAAACGTGATTTGCGTTGACATTTACACAAGGCACGCTGCTTCTGTGGCTTTAGTTTTTTAAAAATGTGTAAGAGCTTTACCCTATCAGGTTATTTATACTCAAAGTGGTTAAACTAAGAGTTAATATTGCAATGAAGATATTACCATTCAGGAATTTTTTGATTCTGAATTTTTTTTGCAAGAGAAAAATAATTAAGCAAAGAGAGCACTTTTAGAATCCAGCCTGTACAATAAATGTGCTACTTGCTTTACTTTTTTGCTCATGATGAGATCCATTCAGCTCAGAATTCCCACTGAACAGACATTATCGTAACTGTCAGCCACCATGAACATCCTCAAGTGACATCATTTTGTGGGCACTGCTGGGGAAGTTCCAGGGCACACCGATGAGAATGGATCTAATCCAGCCCCTCCCTCCACAGAGGCTCCACAGAGGCAGAAGCTTAGGGAAGAAAGGCTGAAAACCTTGACCAAGGGTCCTTCTCCTCATAAGAAGAAACACCCAGCACAAAACAAAGGTTTTCATCACTTCTCCCCGACTTCATAGAAATCTAATATAGGTAAATCTTCTCGGGGAACAGTTTGAAAGGAGGCATGTTCTCATTGAAGACAGAAAGCAGCCAGGAAGAAAACCAGCTCCCTCAGAGCACTTTGCTTACCCACTGTGTCCTAAATCTTTCTCTGAACCAAGGGCAAACCACGTTCACAGTCTGGTGAACTACATGACTAATTAACTGGAGTGAATGCCCCAAGCTGCTCTTTTCCAAGTGACACATTGGCCTACAGTGCCTTCCAGTGAGGCTGCAAAGAGAAACAGGCTCACGTAGCATCAGCCCTTTACTATCGCCTGTCTTTAACCACGTGAAATGTAAACCTTCAACAACTTTTGACACACATTTTAAATACTTGTGGCGAGGCAGAAAACAGAGCTAATACAGGGGAGCGAAAGAGCATCCCTCAAAGCATCCCTCAAATTCACTGCATTTCTGTTTTTAGCAAAAGTCCCTCAAATCGTCATGCACCTACACAGGCTTCTGTAAGAAATAAAATTTCTGAGAAGGACAATTTTCTTTTTTGCTTAAGGAGAAATCTGCCCCCTAAATTATAGCAATAAAAATATGACTTTATGTTTGAATAGTACTTTATAATTTACCAAATGCTTTTATGTAAATTATCTTGATCTTTGTGATTTCTCAGCACTGGGTTCTGTTTGAATTTATAATTAGAAAATAGGAAAGATTTAGAGAAAGGCCAACACACAAAGCACAAAATCCTGGGGAGAAACATTAAAGCATTTGGGAAATATTCAGCTGAAAGGAAAGAGGACTGAGTCCTTCAGATGCACATACGAGATAATTATAAAGCAGGGGACTGAACTTGGCCTGTCACCCCTCACAGTAGGCACACTAGGGGGAACAAGCGCCTGCAGAATTCAAGTGAAATATTTAGAACATCCTAAAGTCAATGCGCTAGCAAACCAGGAACCTAAAATACAAATATGTTCAACTTACACATAAAGGTATAACAAGGGTCCACAATAAATATAAAGTAATGGAACAGAAGCCACAAAGTATTGAATGGCCAAACAAACCTGGATTATTAAGGATAATCAGAAAGATTCTGTACAACATTTACATAGCAAAATGTCGGTGAAGGTTAATACAGCCCTGGGGTGAGGAGATAAGACAGGCCCAAGCAATGAATGGAGAGACAGTAGACAAAGTTAAAATGAGTCCCTCGACACTATGCATCAAAATACTTTGAAATACTTCAGCAACAATTATGGACAGGAAAGAGAGTAAGTTATAAGGCAATGAAATAATTTTAAAGAATTTACTAAGAGGAATCTGAGAGAACAACAATGACACACCATCTTGAATAGAATGATCCCAAAATGTCAGTTGACATGCAAAAGAGTCTGTGAAATTTAGGGAGTTAAGTAACACAAGATGAATTCACAGGAAGGGAAAGACAGGATGAAGAAATGAGGAATTTTTACGGAGAAGAAATAGAGTCTGCAGAATTTTTAAAGGATGTATGAATTCTACCCAGATTCAGTCGTTCGATGGGAAGAAAATGCTTTTTTTATAATCAACATGTGCAATGAAACCCTGACATTGACTGTGCTCTAAAATAGACGACCATCTGGATTGGATGGCATGGAGGGAGCTATGTATGGAGAAGTGGAAAATAACATTTATGCTCCGGTTCATTTCAGTAACGTGATTCTCTATTAGAATCTTCTGCCGCCATTGCCTGGTTGTCAGGTTCTCATTGCGCGACTCCTACTTTCCACTTTGCAGGTTAACTGCCGCTGTCTTTGGACACACAGGTGAATGAAGTTCTGGTCTCCGTGTACACTGTGTTCTTTATCGTATATAATGCATCTTACTCGCCGGTCAAGGTCTTTGCTTTTGCTCAGTGTTTACTCAGAAGTTCCACTCTGTTCATTCCCTGAGGGTGCCGTCTTCTAGTGTCTGCCTGGGTGGTCATCCATGTGGTGGTGTCACCCAATTTACCTGCCTGGGCCAACCCCTCTCCTGAACTCCAGGCTGCTATCGACAAGTGGCCGTTCAACAGCTCACTGTAGTTTCTCAGCGGCGTCTCAGCGCTTGTGCACTCTGTTCCTCTTCCTTTGTGTGTCTCTCCCAGTCCCCTCTTCCTCGTGCAAGGCACCGTCATTCACCCAGTTTCCCAAAGTGTAAATTTCAAAGTCATTCTTCCATTTGTCTTTGTCTCCCACATGGTGTCCAGTTCATCATCAAAACTATGTCATTTCTTTTTTTAAAAAAATATGTGGCAGTAAGGCTACAATATGGGATCTATGCCCTTCACAAATTTGTAATGTACAGTAGATGACATGAAGGTATAATCGGGGACTTAATGAATGGGAAAGGACAGACTAAACCTGGGACTGTATTCCAATTTATGATTTTTACTCTCATGCTAAAGAGCACGCACACTTCAACATTTCCTGAAGAAAGCAATTCTGTGGTCACTCCAGTGTGACAACATCCATCTTAAGATGGAAACTGAAGTTCATAACAAGTGACCAAAAACAAAAAGGACACCTGAGTTAAGATCAACCTGAGTGAAATGCACGTGATAAATGAAATGTTGAACCAGAATGAAGAATCATTTTCATTGATTGTAGAGTTCTCTCTTTTTAGTAAAGATTTCTCGAGCATCACTATAAAAACGAGCCAGCAGGTCACATGAGTCCGTGTACAGCCTCAAAATACAAGAGGTTGAGGACACAGGTGAGAGAGCAGCCAGGTGAGACATGCCTTCAAAGGGCCCCATTCACAGCAGCCTGGACCTGGGCTCCTAGTAGTGATCAGAATGGGAAGATGGGCCCCAGGAACTTGAAGGCACATGTCCTTGCCCGAGACAGAGCTCCCGGGGCAGGCGTGTCAGGGCTGAAGAGGTGCCATGTGAGGCATGATGACATCACATATATTTCTTGTTAATATGTGACTGCTACATAAAAGAAGAAATACTCAAAACCACCATAGTAACGTAGGCCCTGAAAATTATACTAGTTAAGTACACATTCACGTATTCAAAGAATTGTTTATACAGTGCTTTTAAAGCTTAGCTTTTTTCTTAGAGAAATGCGGTTTACTTTTGAAAGGTTTTGTGAAGCATGTTGGATTTGAGTCTGCTGTGAGGTTTGCTTCTTTACAAAACATTCTTAAGTATTATCTTTGACACAAATCCATACAAAGTCATTTCAGTGTTATGCAATTCTAAAACAAAATCTGATCAACTTTTAATTAAAACACAAGACTCTCTTTAAAACACAGACTCTCTTGTACCGTCTTTAAAGTGACTACAAAGTCTTAACTGAGTTGCTTACTTAAATAGATCCTATATATAATAAAAAGCTCCTTAATGACTAATCACTTACCCTGTGCTTTTTAGAATATTTTCCTATTTTCAAAATATATTTAGTTATACAAGCTTTCCAAGCTTTGGCAAGGTTTCTAAGTAGAACATTAATTTGAATGAAAGGAAATACTGAGACTGTAAACTTTTTCAGCACCTGGTAAATGTCAATTTGTACAACAAAATGTTTTCAGAGGAAAAGTCACGTGGCGGAAATAAATAACCTTAAATGTCCACGCACTCCCTGGGAATCCCACGGCGGCGCACAGTCACTGGAAAATTTAATTGGTAATGGCATTCTGTGCCGAAAGCAGCCAGCGCTGCGACTTCACATGTGGAGCTCAGACCTTAGCATTGAATCGGCCCACGCCGGGCCCTTCGGTGCTTACTGAATGAATACCAATTAAATTGTTCCAAATAATCATTTTCACTTCCTGTACAGTGTCTGCCTAAAGCCTAATAACCCCATGGAACTTAAGGTAATTGGAGATGTAGGGATTTCACATTGTCTGGGGAGAGATTGGGTTTTTGAAGTAGTAATCAATCTTGTATTTCTATCGTTGGAAGAAAGTTTTGTTCCCCTGGACATTGTCCTTGGGTCTGTGCAGAAACAAGGGTTAGTGAGTCGTGTCCTAAGCTAGTCATCTGAATGACGTCCTTCTAACACTGCAGTTCAGTCATTCATGAAGAGTGACCACACCTCATCCTACACCATGCCACACAGACATGCATTTTCTTTATTTCAAAATAACGGGTGGGGAGCAGACTTTTCTGTAGAGACTTGGGATTTAGATCAGGTGGCCAAAGCAAAGTGAAAATTTAGGAATGAAAAAATTCAAAGAAAGAAATAGAAGAAAAAACAAAAGTTCTTAAAAATCTGTGATCTTAATATCTTTTCTTAAAATATAATTCTACTTAAAACAGTAACTTAAAAATCGACTATAATAGACAGGAGAAAATTATAATTCTATTTGATTCTTTTGCTTGATTCTTAATTTTATGTACCTAGGTTAATGACTTGTAGAACATCATGTAAATAATATCACAATGGGTAAGCCCGTGGACTGGGGGACCAGATGCCTCGGTCCACATCTGAGCTCTCCTTTGCCCTCCTTGTGAACCTCAGATCAAATAAACTAAGGTTTACCTTTGGTTTAGCCTTTCTGTGCCTCCGTTTCTTGTCTGTAAAATGAAGATAATAATATCTACCATAGAATGTTGTGCAAAATTAAACAATAGAGGGGAAAAAAGAAAAAGAAAATTGCCTAGCAAAGAAGGTAAACTTTCAACACGTGTTAGCTATCACTTTTACCATTAGGACACTTCAGAGTGTCTTTGGGAACTGAGGATTCATGCCAGATGCTTCAATAAAACTGACTTATCTCTTACCGCGACTCTTTTACCAAGTCGTCTTTCTTTCTCTTGAATGTCACTTCTTAATTGGCTAGGTTTTGTCCTAATGTTTTGAATGAGACCTCCTCTGTCATGCACTCTCTATGCATGCAGTTTTCACACATGCATGGCCAACTTGACTGGTCTGAAACTAATGTGAAAGAGGCTTTCCCTCAGAACTTTTCCTGTAGGGACCATTCAAAGTCATTGGAGCCTGGTGGGTGTGCTCCGAAGACTTGGGCTTTTTTCTCACTCCTTCCCCCTCATTTTTCACTGGGAACCTCCCTTGGCTAGTTGTCTACACCATAAAATATAATAAAGTTGTCCCCCCTTCTGCCTGGCTAAGCCTCTAGCTGGACTTCTGGTAAAATGCAGGGTGAAAATGGCTTCCCAAGGTCAGTGCCAATGTGTTGTTCTATTGTATATCCCATGGCATGTATTACCTTCATTTTTCCCTTTTATTCTTACTTCTGTAGTACTTCGCTAAAATACGTAGGTAGCATACTTCCTAAGTTCTTATATTTCTGAAAGTAACTATACAGGACCCTCTTAATTCACCGATGCTTGAAATTTTATCAAGTTTTAGGTCCTAAATCAATTTTCCTTGGGAATTTGTGAAGAAGGTTTTAGCTCAAAGGAGACTACAGATATCAGACTAATTCTCATTTCCCCATAAGCAAAGTCTTTCTTTCTTTCTGAAATTTTACCATGACCCAGAGTAGAGTGGTGAACATTTAAGGCAGTCCTACTTAACTGTTCCTTTTGGTAAATTCCTTTACTATTTTGTGCCTCGGTTTCTTCGTCTATAAAATGAGGATAATGACAGAATTTACTTTATAGACTGTTGGAAATTCAACTGGTCAATACATGTTACATGCTCCGAAATGTGCTTAACCTTAGTAACCACTTGAAACTTTAGCCATTTTTCTTGGTATTTGCATGTTTGAAAATAACAACACACCTGATGTCGTATTTCAAGAGTAGCTTGTGGGAAACAAAATTTTAACCCCAAACCGAGTTACCTAGATTTCTATATTAATAATAATTACCTCATTATTATTTATATAGGTTAAAGGACCACAGTCTCTTTTCTCCCAAATGAAACTTGCCTCACTTGGCCAGTTGGCCGCCCAAAACCTGGCTGCTCACTTGTGCAAAACTGAGTCTGGACAGACAGGGTTCTGTTCTGTCCAGCGTAGCCTGGAGCCAGTAGTCAGGGGCCAGATGCTCAGACACGTGGACTTGCTGCCATTCATTTACAATATGAGCCAAGCAAATGTGACCAATCAATAGTAAGAATCAAATATGATGGTGGGAACACCATTAGACCATGTTCTCATACTCTTTCCGAACTATACTACCCACCTCTCCACGGGCCAGTTCCCACGCAGCTTTTGCCTTACAGTTGAATCAGTAACTAGAAGAACCTAAGCCTCCGGCAGTCAAGTAACTGTTATTCAAAGATGCACCCAAAATCCCAGATACTTTTGAATTAAGCATGTTAATAATATTTAACTAAGTCACATTTTAAAAAAAAAAATGAATAAATTTCTTTTCTCCTGAAATAAGACTGAGGAAGTAAATTAAATGTTTCACGTTTGACTAAAACATGAACTACCCTTTAACCTAATAGATATCTTTACATTATAACTGTGAAATAATATAAAAATATGTAAATGTACATAAATAAAAACCTAAAGTTTGAAGCAAAGCTGGTTCAAAAGAAGCCTCCAAATGCCTGAGAACACCCAATGCATTATAATTAGAGTACTGATTATTGCTCAGAATACGTTAATAATTGAGCTAAAGTCATGCACTTCCTTCCCGCATGTGCCCGTTTACTTGTTTGTCACAGAGACGCAGGCAGAATCCCAAGTCCCAGCTGCCTGGGACGTGGGTGCGGGTGACCGCGAGGGGCGCAAGCAGACGTGGGGAAGGTCCGTCCAAGTCCATCACAATGGCAGGAAAACCGATTCTGAGCACATTCCCTACAAAGAGCGGGGTGGCAGCCTCATCTGTATTTCAGCTTGGCACTGAGCGTGTGTCTCTGGCAGACAGATGCTTAATCATGGCTCTTTGTAATGCTAACAAGGATGGAGAGAAGATAGGTGGCAAAACTAAATTCCGGCTTTCCAAAGCAGGTAGTTGTAAGGTGGTGAAATTTATGAACAATGCTGCCAATGCTTCAAATATGAGTTCCTCGTCCTTTTGGGGTTTAAATGACAATGTACATATTAAAAGTTCTGACTCTCAGAAGCACCGATAGACTTGCTCTATGATATAACAACAATTAATTATGGCTGTAATCACCACAGTGTAAAATATGT
>VMDR010006706.1:0-44026 GCA_007922815.1 Macrotus californicus
TCAAAATTTAAACAGCTGTTTAAAAAAACAGTCAATAAAATTAAAAGGTAACTTACAACTGGAAAACATTTGTAAAACATCTGACAAAGAATTTGTATCTAAACTATATTTAAAAATTCTTAGACCCCATTAATAAGAAGACCAAAAATCCTTTTACACTTTTAATATATTTTTTGATTATGCTATCACAGTTATCCCAGTTATTTCTCCTTTGCTCCCCTCCATCTGGTTCCCCCCATTCCCTCCAGAAAACCCTCCCCTTAGTTCATGTCCATGGGTCATGGCTGTAAGTTTTTTGACTACTCCATTTCCTATACTGTTCTTGAAATCCCCTGTCTATTTTGTACCTACCAATTTGTACTTTTTAATCCCTGCACCTTTTCCCGCACCCTCCCCCTTGCCCTTCCCAACTGATAACCCTCTAAGTGATCTCCATAGCTATGATTCTGTTTCTGTTCTGCTTGTTTACTTAGTTTGTTTTTTAGATTCAGTTGTTGATAGTTGTGACTTTATTGCCATTTTAATGTTCGTAGTTTTGATCTTTTTCTTAAATAAGTCCCTTTAACATTTCATATAATAATGGGTTGGTGATCCTCTGGCTGGTGTGGCTCAGTGGATTGAGTGCAAACCAAAGGGTTGTTGGTTTGATTCCCAGTCAGGGGACATGCCTGGGTTGTAAGCCAGGTCCCCAGTGGGGAGTGCATGAGAGGTAACCACACATTGATGTTTCTCTCCTCTTTCTCTTTCTCTTCCCCTCTCTCTAAAAATAAATACATAAAATCTTTTAAAAAATATAATGGCTTGGTGATAGTTAACTCCTTTAGCTTTACCTTGTCTGAGAAGTACTTTATCTGCCCTTCCATTCTAAATGATAGCTTTGCTGGATTGAGTAATCTAGGTTTTAGGTCCTTGCTTTTCATCACTTTGAATACTTCTTGCCTGTCTCCTCTAGCCTGTAAAGTTGCTTTTGAGAAATCAGCTGATGGTCTTATGGTAACTCCTTTGTAGGTATCTATCTGCTTTTCTCTTGTTGCTTTTAAGATTATCTTTAACCTTTGACATTTTAATCATGATGTGTCTTGGTGTGGTCCTCTTTGGGTCCATCTTGTTTGGGATTATCTGAGCTTCCTGGACTGTATGTCTGTTTCCTTCACCAAATTAAAGAAGTTTTCTTTCATTATTTTTCATATAAGTTTTTAATTTCTTACTCTTTATCTTCTCCTTCTGGCACCCCTATGGTTCAAATGCCCATATGTTTGAAGTTGTCCCAGAGGCTCCTTAACTTATCCTTGTTTTATTGGATTCTTCTTTCTTCTTGCTGTTCTGATTGAATGTTTTTTTTCTTCCTTATGTTCCAAATCATTGATTTGGTTCTTGGCTTCACCCACTCTGCTGTTGTTTCTCTGTAAATTGTGTAAACTTCACATCTGCCTGGATCTTTTTTATGCTGTTGAAGTACCCAGTGAGTTCCTTGAGCATACTGATAACCAGTTTTTTGAACTCTGCATCTAATTGATTGCTTATCTCCATTTCATTTAGTTGTTCTTCTGGAGTTTAGATCTATTCTTTTATTTGGGCCATATTTCTTTGTCTCCTCATTTTGGCAGTCTCCCTGTGTTTGTTTCTGTGTATTGGGTAAAGCTGCTTTGATTCCCTGTGTTAGTGGCATTGCCTATTGTAGAAAAGCCCCCTGGTAAGTTGGATAGGGCAGAGCCTTAGGTAATCGCCAGGGAGGGGCAACCCATGTTGTCATGCTGTGGCTCTTTATGGAGGAGGGCTCAGAGAGAGGACAATGCTGCCGCCTGGCCTCTAGAGTTTTGTCTAGGAGAAAGCTGCCTTCTGGCACTTGCCCTGATGCTAGTCACTTCAATTTCTCCCCTCGCATCACTGGCGCCTTTCCAGCTATTGCCCTGGTGCTGAAGCCCAAAAGGAGTGATTCTGGGTAAGTTCTAATTCCACTGTGGGCCCTTTAAGAGGAGACGCCTGAGAATCCTGAAGTTTTTCCGCCACCCCAACCCCCACTGGTTTTTATAACCAGAAGTTATGGGGTCTTACCTTCCTGGCACTGGAACCCTGGGCAGTGTGGTCTGGGGTGGGGCTGGGATCCCTCCCTTCTGAGATATCCCTCCTGATTTTTATCCACCACATGTGAGTATTGGACCACCCATTCCACATCTCCATGCCTCTCCATGTCTCTGCCTCTCCTACCCATCTGGATGAATGTGGCTTCTTTAATTCCTTGGTTGTTGGGCTTCCATACAGCTCGATTTTCTGACAGCTCTGGGTGGTCCTAGTTTTGTAGTCTAGTAGTCATTTTTGCTGTGGTTGTGTGAGGAGATGATCTGTGTTTACCTATGTCTCCATGTTGACTAGAAGTCTTAGAAAACCCTGCCTTACAGTGGGCAAGGGTTGTTGCTAGAGACTTTAGCAAAGAAGAGATACGATTTAAAAATAACGAGAAAAATGCTCATCTTTAGTCATTAGGGAAATTCAGTAACCAAAAAACAAATAAGCAAAACCCCTACAATGAAATGCCACTACACAGCCACAAAAATAGCTACAATGAAAGAGACTGACCACTCCAAGTGCTGGTGACAGTGTGGACCCACTGGAAGTTTTGTGCACTTGATGGGAATGTAAAATAGTACATTTACATTTGCAAAGTAGTCTGGCCCGTTCTAAAAAAGTTAAGGAGGCAGTTGCCATACCACCTAACTCTTCTGTCCTAGATATTTGCCCAAGAGAAACAAAATATATATCCACATGGAGAGTTATACAAGTATTCCTAGCAGCTTTGTGTGTAAAATCTAAAAGTTAGAAACAACTCAGATATCTACTGAAAGGTGAATGCATTAACCAAATTTGCCTTATCTATACAATAGAATACTCCTTAGCAATAAAGGGGAATGAATTATCGATATAGTAATATGAATAAATCTTAATAATGCTGAATGAAAGGCAAACAAAAAAAGGTGCTACCTATATAACTATTCATGCACAATTCTAGAAAATGCATATTTTACTATGTGGCACCGTAGATTGGTGGTTGCCTGGAGATGGGTTTGTGGGGAGAAAGAATATGGAGAAGGGACGGATTTGAAAGGGAATGAAACGTTGGGCAGGGATAGAAGTGTTCATCAACTTGGTGAACACTTCACAGGTATATCCATAGGTCAAAACTCATCAGACTATACATGTTAAGTATGTGCAGTTTATTGTACATCAGTTATACTTCAATAAAGTTATAAAAAAGAATAATTCATTAATGTATTGCTTTCTGATATTGAATTATACTTTTCAGAATAGTATCTTTTTTAATATGATAATCCTTTTTAAATGCCTGGAATGTCACATTTTCCATATATGACTGTTTTCAAATCCCTTTTTAAAATCTCCATTTAAAAAAAATTTTAAAGATAGTTTATTGAAGAACTGGATGAGTATTCTCTCTTTCTGTGCTAGTCAATTTGAGTGACTACTAACATTTAGAGTTCAGTTTGAAACTCGAAGGATAATCAATTTAATTATTTGCTTTCTTTTCTTCTGCCACACCCTATTGTATGATCTGAAGCAGCAAGTTGTTTTTACACTTAAACTATGTTTAAATAGTTTGGCTCCAAGCGTCCATATAGTGACCACAGAACCTGTTCGTAGACCACTTCCATAACCAGAAACCCTTATCTCAGTGCATTTAAGCCCAGTCATCCGTTTAAAGCATATCAATGCTTTGCAAGCCTTGTTAAACTGTAACTGGATGATCCATATAAATATTAATCTGCCACACTTTCAACTTACTAATTGAAATGTACCTGACTTTTGTTCCGAGGAATGTCAGGTTTGTAACAACATATAACTTGCTTAAAACATAAAGGATGTTTGTTTAATACAAAAGAATACACTTTAATTTAAAAAAAGACCAAAAAGTGGTTGTGCATTTGAAATTGTTTTCAAATGACTTTCCTGCTCTTTATTATTTTTAATCTTTTACAGATATTTCAAAGTTCTATAGTTTTTAATTTTTGTTTCAGCTTATTTATACCCTATGCCTTTGGTAATTTTTATCTTTTATAAGTGGTTTTTTTTTTTTTTTTTTTTTTTTTTTTTTTTTTTTTTTTTTTTTTTTAGAGAGAGGAGAAGGAAGAGAGAGAGAGAGGGAGCGAGAAACATTCATGTGAGAGAGAAACATCGATCGGTTGCCTCCCGTACATGTTCCGAACGGTGACCAAACCCGAAACCCAGGCATGTGCCCTGACTGGGATCGAACTGGTGACCCTTCTCTCTGTGGGACGAGACCCAACCAACTGAGCCACACCAGTCAGGGCTGCCTTTGGTAATTTTTATACTGCAGGTTAGTTTGGGCCTTTACCATAAACATCAGTTGTCTTTTACAAATTGAATGCATCAAGCAATAATGATTTTTATTGTTGTTATTTTAATGGAGACAAAAGATAAGAACAATAAATTATCTTCAAGTATATCTGTTTCAGGCATTAAAAAAACATTTTGAACAATATGGGTGTTACAACTCTTGAGCTGTTGTTTAAACATTATCTCTCACACGGTGCCTAGTGGATTTAATTATGGTTCACACACTTGTTTCTTTATCATTTCTTTGGGTGGAGAACTATACAGATACACTGTAAGCCACCATGAGAACGTGTTATTAGCCTGTGTCTGCTGATAAAGATATTTTCAAATTATGTTGTAACATCTCTTGCAAGTAAATTCCATTAAGCAATGGCTTTCTTTTGTAGTTCATTAACTGTAGTTACGCACCTAGATCAGGTAAAACCAACATATCCAAGTTAAAAGGCCTTACTATGACTGGACCCAAAGGTTGGCAATAGTGATTAGTCTAAAATCCATTTAATATGAAGAAAAATATTTCTTCAACTCTTTCCAGCTTATAATTGCCCCTGTGGAGCTCATAATTAAATTGAGGATGTCTATCATAAAGTAAATTTTGAAACTAATAAACACCAAACCTGACTTTTAAGTACATTAGTAGTTTTAGAGAAATGTTTTGGAGACAAATCTGGAATCAAGTTTGAGGAACAGGTGGGTGAAAGAGTGAAGTAATATGAGCAAGGAAATAAGGGGACAGAAGCTGGTGGAATGCGGCTTATATGGAGTTGCTGTCGGAAAACTAGCCTGCTACAGGGATAGTTCCATATTTGGAAGTAATGGATGGTAGGGCAACAGGATGAAAAAACCGATCAGAGTACAGACAGCCTTGAATTACATGAAATGTAATTTGATAAATGTAATTTGATCTTGATGTAACAAATAGTCACCAGTTTTTAAATTAAAAAAAAAATTTACGATACATGCCTTCCGGACAAAATTTTAAAGGTACAAAAAAGCCATTGCTTGAAAAATAATTCTTCTTTCTATTAAAGTCTAACAAACTAATTGAAAAATTTATATGAAGAGCCCTGACAAGCCCTGAGTGTGGCTCAGTTGGTTGGGCATCATCCTACAAAGCAAACGTTGGCTGGTTTGATTCCTGCTCAGGGCGCGTGCCTGGGTTGTGGGCTCAGCCTCCATTTGTGGTGTATACAAGAGGCAACCAGTTGCTGTTTCTCACTTCAGTATTTTTCTCCCTCTTCCTCTTTTCCTCTCTCTCTCAAAAATACATTTAAAAAATGTATATGAAGAGCAAAGATCCAATGATAGCTGAAAAACTGAAGAAGAAATATAAACTGGAAGAGAGGGAGGAGGAAGGCAACTTGCCCCACCATTTATCAGCACCTAATAAATCACAGCAATTAAGACCGTTTGGTGTTATTACAAGGGTAGAAAATGGACAAAATAGAGAGCCTAGAAATAGTCCGTGCATGTTTGAACACTTGATTTATGACAAAAATGGCCCTTGCAGATCACTGGGGAAATAGTGCGGGGACAATTGGTTCTCCACATGGGAAAAAAGAAAACAGATCCCTATCTCATGCCATACCAAAAATCAGTTTTAAAGATACAGCTATCAAGTCTTGAAGAAAATGTAGGGCCTTTGTGACAGTAGGAGTGAGGAGTATCTTAAACAAGACACCAAAGGCACTGACCACACAAGAACGATGGACACATTGAGCTATATGAAAAATTAAGAATGTCTCTAACTTTAAAAGACATCATATAGAAATTGAGGAGATAAACCATAGACTGAGAGAACATATTGCAGCACCTATAACTATCCTGAATAATTCAAGAACTCCTACAGATCAATAAGAAATAAAAAAAGAGATAACTTCATTGGAAACTAGGCAATAGAAACAAAACAGGCATTTCACGGAAGAGGAAACATGAATGGCCAATAAACATCAGAAAAGAAGCTCAATCCCAGGAGTAATCAGGAAAATGCAAATCAAAACCAATGAGATGCCGTTTATACTCATTGGATTGTAAAAATTAAGTCTTATACACCAAGTGTAGGGAGTGATGTGTTTTTGTCATTGCTGGTAAAATGTTAAACAACCGCTTCGGAGAGCACAGCCTTAAAATATTGCAGTCATGTAACTTACCAATCTGTTCTGGGTATTTCCTGGAGGACATCTTGCGCATGATCACCACCAGACACAAAAGAATGTTCATAGCAGCACTGCTCAGAGTAGCAAAAACCTGCAAATAGCCCCAATGCCTGGCAACAGAAGAATGGATAAAGTCAACGTAGTCCAGTCACACAGAATGTTATGCAACTACCTTAAAAAAAAAATGGATGAATCAGCCCTGGCTGGTGTGGCTCAGTGGACTCAGTGCCAGCCTGTGAACCTAAAGGTCGCTGGTTCGATTCCCAGTCAGAGCACATGCCTAGGTTGTGGGCCAGGTCCCCAGTTGGGGGCGTACAAGAGGCAGCCACACATTGATGTTTCTCTCTTCTCTTTCCCTTTCCCTCTAAAAATAAATAAATAAAATCTTTTTAAAAATGGATGACTCTTAGGAGCATAATATTTGACAATGACAGGTTACAGAAGACTGTTTTCTAGGACAGAGCCTATTCCAGCAATGCCATTGCAAAGACCACTTACAGCAATGCCATTTTATAAATCTCCAAAGCAAGCAAAGCCAACTAATCTGTGATTTAGCCACATTAACGTGACAAAATTTCCTAAAAGCCTATGGAAATGATGAACACTAAAATCAGGTAAGAGTTCTATGTAGGGTAAGAGACGAGGATGAGGCGAGAAAAGGAGACAGACGTAAATATGGTATTGGTAAACTAGGTTCTTTTTTTTAAGTTGGGAGGGTGGGGCAGGGTCATGGCTATTGTTCTGTTTCTTTACTCACTGGTAGATATTCCTTTGTGTGTATAAGGTATAACCTTAATTTACAGGGATATAACTTCACTTGAAAAAAAATGTGTTTTTTTCCTCCTTCTCACTCAACTCCCTTCCCCCATTTCCCTCCCGCAGAGGTTTGTTAAATATGTGAAACCTCCACACAATGGAATATAACACAGCTATTAAAAGAGAATAAAGCAGCTCCATGTGTTCTGAAATGGATTGATCACTGGCTATATTGTTAAAAGAAAAAGTGTGTGTGGAACACTGCAATTTACATGGAAACACGGGCACATGCACGTGTCTGTGTGTATGTATGTGCATGTCAGCTGTCTCAGTGAGGTTACTGAGAAACTGGCTCTCATAAGTTCTTGACTCTGGAAGAGACTAATGGCAGCTGTGTTTTAAAAGATTGGTCCAGCCACATGTAGGAAATGAGGTGGTGGCAGTGTTGGGGTGGGGTGCAAGGGAGGGGTGCTCAGTAATGAAATCAGGGAAAACAGGGGGACCAGCTGGAAACCATCATTAGGATGTGGCCATAAGGGAACCAGGCCTGGAGAGCGCTGATGGAAGAGCTTAAGGAAGGGAAGTACCTATTTCAACACTGAGATGATTAAACAGTCCATTCTGTGGTTACTATAGCCAATACCCAGTAGTCTTAAAAATTCATCTAAAACTACATTTTTAATCTACTAAGTGCAATTGACTTTATTAACTTACTCTATGACCTGTTAAATTCAAGGTGTGGTCATGAAATGTCACAACATAGATGGTCTTCAGAAGGTTTTGTGGAATCTCCTTTTGCGTTCAGACCACAAAGGGAGAAAAAAACTCTACAAAATCAGAAATTCTTCCTGATTTACTCTATATAAACTGATTTTTGACCTTTCACCCAGAGAAGGACTTTACTGATGTCTTTGGTGGGATTATAAACGTTTGTCTACTGATGTGTCTGATGTAGCAATGCAAAAAAGACCCTTCTAACTGGATATTCTAAGAAAAAGTACTTTTTAAGGCAGAAAATAAATATTATAGGACTTATTCTCTTGGCACCTACAATCAAATGTAATGAAAATGTTAAAAACTTTTCTTCTATAAATGAATTACAATATGAATTTTTGCAGATGTATAGTATTATATCCACAGTTAGGAACTGTTCATTTTTTTACATTGTTCCATCAATTATTGACATGACCATTTTTTTACTAATTTGTAGTAGAATCTGCTGGCGATCTAAGATAAAATAGATCTATCCACGTTTTCTACCCCCGCCTCCTCCCCGCTCCCCCATGGCCTTCTTTCTTCTGCTCTTCTGGCCATCATTGCTCTCTTGCTGTTGCTCTTTTTGCCCAGATGAGACCAGGAACCAGTTGTGTGCAGACCTATAGACTGCAGTGCTGTGTGTGTGACTCTCCACTGCCCTGTTCTCCTGAACCTGGAATGGAGTCACCACGCTCACCAGTACAAATCAAGTACGTCTTGTTCAGGTACCTGAGTCTTTGAACATCTGTTGTCCTTTACGTCATTTACGGGACTCAGAGGAGATCCACTTGGCTTTTTTCATCTCATGCCACAGGGATTTTCTAAACCTTGTGTTATTTCCTGTGGCCCAGAGATTGTTTCATTTTCCTGCAAGAGGAGGAAAAGAGGGATCTAAATGCTTCCTGTGGTTGCATAAAGTTTATTTTAGGAACTAAAATCTGTACTCCCCCCCCCCCTTATTTTCCTTGCTGAAGAATTTGTAGGGTGATGTTTACTCCTTTGCACCAAGGAAATGTTTCTTTTACTGATTAGAAAGTTTTAAAATAAATATTCCGTGACCCCGTCGTTCACACTCCAGGCATCGTGTGTTTGTGGAGAGAAAAAACATCGCTCTGAACCGATCTCCTTCCTCTTTAATTAGTGTTCAGACCGCTGCTTGAAATAATTGGCATTACTCAGGATCCCTCTACACTCACCTGCTTTTATGAATAGTGTACATAAATCATCAATGAATAAAAATATCAAAACCTTTTATTAGTTTATGTCATTTCACAGTGAGGAGAGTTTTTACTGTCTTGAATTAGCAAGTAATTTTCTGTTGAACCGGGGATTTCTTATCATTTTTAGGGAGGAATTTTGATATAAACAAGCTTCTTGTATCTATCTAAGGCTCCAATTAATTGCATTTTACAATGAATATCAAAAATAAACATTCATAGTAACTACTTCCTATTATAAAGACTAGAACACAAGCTCTTTTGTCAACTTGATTTTTTTAATAAAATGAAGTATTCTAAGTGTAGAAAAATATGCCATCTAAGCATTGAGACCGAACCTGTAATAATCCACTTTTATTTCTGAATCATGGCTTTATCGCCAGGCTTTTCAGAATGCTTTAGTGTCCTGAGCTTTAGAAGCAAGTACGTATGAACTTGTACATTTTCCAAGAGCTTACTTTCCAAGTGCAGAGTAGGTGCTGCTACTTCAGCTTTGGTACTTCATACCTCTGTGAATAAAAATCGTTGTTGCAAACTAGTTTTTTTAACAATTCAGAGCAACCCTAATGTTATTAATTTAATCAATAAATGAAGGAGTTCTCAAGTCCCTTGTGAATGAAAACACTGGTCACCATCTCCAAAATTGGCTTGAGGGAAGGGTTGATGTTCTGGTGAGACGAGAGACCAAACTGTGGCAATAATTTTCTTGTGTGTAGTCGATTCATCTGTGCTGGAAAGTACCTTGCCAACATGAATTTATTTCCTTATATTTTTTTGCATATTGGTAAGCCTAAGGCACGTGTTTTTTCAGGTGGATGAAACAGGTTTGGAAGTTTCAATAAATTTGCCTAGGTAAGATGGTCAAAGGGAAATACAGTTGTCCCTGGATATCCCTGGGGGATTGGTTCTAGGATCCCTGCAGATAGCAAAGTCCATGGATGCTCAAGTCCCTCATATAAAAGGGCGCAGAACAGCACAGACAGCCGGCCCTCTGCATTCATGGAGTCCTGACTGCGGATCAAAAACAGCATTTTCCATCTTCAGTTGGTTGAATCCTCAGAGGCATCATCTGCAGCCATGGAGGGCCAGTGGCACACCCAAGGAAACTCAAGAATCGTGCTAAGCTTTTATTGGCTGGAGCAGTCCACAGTATTAAGTGGATGTCAACTGATGTTGTTAAGATTCTATTCAGATTTCCCTACCTTATCCATCATCATTTCCTTGCTTTACTCTCTGGAGTACTACATATGAATTTGAAGGGAAATTTGAATCAAATAACTGTACCAGATAAATTAGAATAAATGTAAGTGGCATTCTTATTGAATTAAGTGTTAGTCAAGAATGTAATTTTAACTCATTTCTTTTATTCATTTACTACTACCCTTCTCTGAAAGATTTGTTTTATAGCTTTAAAGAAATATTCGCTTTCTCCCAACTCCATTGCTCTGTTTTTGTTTTTTGTGTTGTTTTTTTTTTTAAATAATGATTGGAGGAAACACTCAAGAGAGGCTGGCATCTGGAGGAACAAGGAGTTACCCCACCATGGAGGGCAGCGGAGAGGAAGTGAGAAGTGCTTGAAGTGATTACACTTACTGGGCCATCTGGTCATCAGGAAAGGGCTGTGTTTTCAATTTCACAGTGAATCAGGACAAGGTTATTAAGGAAGGAGAGAATTTAATGTAAGGAAGAAAGGAATCATACTTTATTTCTACCACTGAGCCTCAGCTTGCTCAGTTATAAACAGAAGGGTCACCTGTGAAGACTGACCATCGGTATGACAGTGTGATGATGTCGCTGTCTGCGTTACTGCAGGACAACTTGGAGACAATGATTTGGGGAGATGAGCGAGCACGCAAAGGTAGCCACTTGGAATGTAGTTACCCCAGTCCCTCAAGTCTCTTCCCACCCCCCACACACTCAATGCAGGGAAGAGAGTGAGCCAAAGGCGTGAATTTTTCCCAGGCCAAGGTAAGAAACCAGAGCTCCTGGTTCCTTCAAGTTCACCTCCAGAGCCTCTGATCCAGGGATCATTTGGAAAGCCATGAAACAAATAAAATTGATTCGCATCCATCCACCCTCCTAATTATTGAACTACACCATGCTTTAAAAGTTAAAGCCAAGATCATGTTTTACTTACCACTTTTTAAAATAAAGTTCAAGGAGGCTATGGGGGGAAATCAAGAATAGGAAAAGAAATCAATGCAAAAAGATCGTATCTGCACTAAGCATTAAAATCGGTATGCAGGGAGAGAGAGAGCTTGACGGTGCGTCCACCTGCTGCCCCTGCAGTGGGCTCATTGTCATCTTTGCAGATAATTAACACAGTTCTCTGATGAAACCTGAATGAAACACAGAATGCTCAAATTCTGGGCTGTGATTTACAATGAGCGGCCTAAAACTTTTGTAGGATTTGTAGAACCTGCAGGTTCACGGAAAAGTGCAGTTTGTTTCAGTCAAGGTACAGCTAATCACGGAGCACGGGAAGAGATTTTCCTCACTCTCTACGGGACTGTTGCCCAGACGGTCTTTGGTTTATTAGGAGTGCTTGTCAAGGTGAGAATTCTTTTCTGTTTCATTCGAAGCTGCCAGTGTGGAGAGAGGGGCAGGGCTGGAAGTGGATTGCCCGTCCGAGAAGAATGGAATGTGCAAAGGCTTGAAGGCCAAGATTTTAGTCAGCTTCCAGATCACAGACAAAAAGCCAGTGAGGCTGAAGCTGGACTGGGCCAGAGCTGAGCAGAGACGAGCTGGGAAGGTACGAAGGGCCAGGTCAGGAAGGGCTTGCTGCCATGAGAAGGAGGTGGGCCTTCCCTGCAGATGATAAGAAGCCACTGGAGAAGGTCCGCGGGCAGCTCTCCCGGTCTGACATCCTGGGTGGCAGCCTCCTCTCTGCTCCAAGCCCCACACTTGGGCTGATCATGCTGCTTCAGTGTGCATGCGGACAGCGCAACCAGCATCTGGACCTCACAGCCTTTCTCTGTTTCCACTTTCTCAGCCTCCACTCCTCTGAATTTGTTCTCATCCACATTTACTATGCATCTGAAATCTGAAGCTCTCCTAACTCTGAATATAGCACTTTACCATCTTTCCTGTTTTTGCATTCTATTGCCCTCACTGAACTTGCTTCTCAGGACTTCTGATGCCTTGATGTCCCTTCACCTAGCTCTTCTCCTCTCTCTAGACTTACCTTGTCTGTGTGTGTGTGTGTGTGTGTGTGTGTGTGTGTAAAGGGAGAGGGGGGTGGAGAAATGGAGGGATGAAGGGAGAGGTTTTTAAGGAATTGGCTTACACAATTATGGAGGCTGACAAGTCTAAAGTCTGCAGGGTAGGCTGGCAGGCTGGGGGCCCATGGAAGATCTGATGCTGTGGCTCAGGTCGAAAGGTTGGCCATTGGCAGACATCTTTCCTGCTCAGGGAAGGTCAGTCTTTTGTTCTATTCAGACCTTCGACTGATTGCATGAACACATTCCCATTTGTAGGGCAATTTGCTTTACACAGAGTCCACTGATTTAAATGTTAATCTCATCACAAACACCCTCACAGAAACATCCAGAATAATGTTTGATCAAATATCTGGGCACCACAGCCCAGCCAGGTTGAAATATGAAATTGACTATGTCACTTTCCTTTCTTGACCATCTTGGATGTACACAGCGAATGGTTTCACTTGCTTCTCCCTCACTGCCTCACCTTGTGTGACCGCTATGCCTGCTTTGTTAATGCCTAAGTTTGTATGACTTCTGCTTTCTCTCCTCCTGAAACTGCTCGGTAACACTGAAGACAACCACACACTCAAGTGGAGACAAAATGTGTGGTCTCCAGCCTCAGCAGGGTCCTCAAGGCTGCTGGGCACTGCCTGTGTCTGTGGTCACCTCCCCCTCCATCCCCACACAGGTCCTCAGACCTCTTCAGTTCTGTGCAGTTCCTTCATCCCAGTTCTCTCTCTGCAAATGACTTACCTCTCAGTATGTAATGAAAATCAGGAGTTCCAACCATGAACCACCTCAACTTGCTGCTTTTCCTTCCTGACTGAGCTATTTGGTTTTTTTCATTGAATTTAATGGGGTGACATTGGTTAATAAAATGACAAGTTTCAGGTGTACAATTTTATAACACACCATTCATATACAGTATTGTGTGTTCTCCACCCCAACTCAAGTCTCCTTCCATCACCGTGTGAACTCCTATTATCCTTCCACATCCTCCCGCCCCCTTTCCCTCCGTCATCATCAGACTGGTGTCTGTGTCTGTGAGGTTTGTTTTGTTCTTACTTGCTGCACCTTTCTCACCCAGTCCCACAACTCCCCTCCCTTTTGACAGCTGTCAGTCTGTTCTCTGTCTACGAGTGTTTCTATTTAGTTTGTCAGCTTATTTTGTTTGTTAGATTTCACATATGAGTGAAATCATATGGTACTTCTCTTTCTCTGACTGGCTGATTTGACTTGGCATAATGTTCTCCAGGTCCGTCTATATTGTCCCAAAGGGTAAGATTGCCTTTTTTTTCACGGCCAACTAGTATTGCGTTGTGTAAATGTACCAAAGCTTTTTTATCCACTCATCCACTGATGGACACTTGGGTTGCTTCCATAGCTTGGCAATTGTAAATAATGTTGCAAAGAATATAGGGGTGCTTATATTCCTTCAAATTAGCATTTCAGGTTTCTTCAGATATGTTCCCAGAAGTGGAATCACTGGGTCATAAGGCAGTTTCATTTTTAATTTTTTGAGGAACCTCTATACTGTTTTCCACAGTGGCTGCACTGGTCTACATTCCCACCAACAGTGCACAAGTGTTTCCTCTTCTCCACATCCTCGCCAATGCTTGTTGTTTGTTGATTAATTCACTGTGGTTTGAACTAACATTTCTCTGATGATTAGTGATTTTTAAGCACTTTTTCATATATCAGCTGGCCATCTGTATGTCCTCTTTGGAGAAGTGTCTATTCATGTCCTTTGCCCATTTTTTAATTAGATTATTTGGTTTTTTGGTGTTGAGTTTTATAAGTTCTTTATAAATTTTGGATATTTGCCCCTTATCAGATGTATCATTGGCGAATATGTTCTCCCATTCAGTGGGTTGTCTTTCCATTTTATTGGTGGTTTCTCTGCTGTGCAAAAAATTTTTAGTTTGATGTAGTCCCATGTATTTGTTTTGTTTGCTTGTTTCCCTTGCCTGAGGAGATACATCAGAAAAAAATATTACTGAGAGAAATGTCTGAGATTTTACTGCTTATGCTTTCTTCTAGGATTTTTATGGTTTTGAAACTAACGTGTAAGTCTTTAATCCATGTAGAGTTTATTCTTGTACGGTGTAAGAAGGTGGTCTAGTTTTATTTTTTTGCACATACCTGTCCCATTTTTCCAACACCATTTATTGAATAGACTGTCTTTACCCCACTGTATGTTTTTGCCTCTTTTCTCAAATATTAATTGACTATAAAGACATGGGCTTATTTCTGGGCCCTCTATTCTGTTTCATTGATTTATGTGTCTGTTTTTATGCTAGTACCAGGCTGTTAGGATTATTGTGGCCTTGTAGTATAGTTTGATATCAGGTAGCATGATTCCTCCAGCTTTATTCTCCTTTCTCAAGATTGTTGTTGCTTTTCATGGTTCCGTATAAATTTTTGGAATATTTGTTCTAGTTCTGTGGAATATGCCATTGGAATCTTGACAGGAATTGCACTGAATCTATAGATTGCTTTGGGTAGGTTGGACATATTAATGATGTTACTCTTCCCATCCATGAACATGGTATATTCTCCCACTTGTTTGTCTGCCTGAAGCATTTGAATTATCTTGGCTGGCTGACATAAGAGAATATTAGGAGCAGATAAAGAGCCCAACAAGCATTTACACTTTGTCTTCAGAATTCATTCAGAGCTACTCTGCCTCTTCAGTTTTAACTTCCCTGGTGCCTTGATCTCTTACCCCCATTTTCCCATTCTCTGTTTCTCACTTTCCACCTTTCCACTCTCTAACCAATGACTCAGTTTGAACTCAGCATGCTGGCTTTGGCTTCTACTCTTCAAGGTCACTTGTTCTTGTGACTGCTCTACTCAGGGCCAAAGGAGATGGCATGGCCAGAGATGCCTATACCCATTCCTATACCTGTTGCTCAACTACATAACATGGCTGTTCAGAACTGCAGAGTCCTAGAGAATTTGGTGACTCCACATCTCACATGACTCCCTATAGTTTTTACTCCTAGTCTTTCAGCAGTCAGCCAATGCTTGTAGCAATTACAAACTCTGAGGGGACCTCCTGACACCCTCTGGTATACTAGAGCACCAAGAATCTGTACAAAGAGTATTTCCGTAAGTTCTGGTCTCTGTGGAATACGAGATGCAGTTTGAATTTTCTCTAGACACACATGCTCCAGACCAGAAATGATTCACCTCCTCTTTGAAAGACAGAGGTCATTACCACCTGCCTCCTGACTTCACCTACCCACCCCACCATTGTAGTCCATTCCATCTTTCAGCTTGCCTCACTGGCTAAATGTCCACTTTCAACTCCTACATCTGACCCAACAACTCAGGATGGTGACCCCCAGTAGGATTTAGAAATGGCAGGACATGATGTCTGGGTGTGGCTGGGCAGATAGTACCAGTCAGGGCAACAGGAAGAGAAACACGGTGTTGTGGAAGAGAGATGATAAGTGTTTTGGCCATGTTTAGTGTCAGGTGTCCATGGAACGTGTGTAAGCACCGTGAGCTCTTTATTAGGCCTCAATCACACAGCCTGACAGTCCCTTCACTCTAGGCCATGTGATCGGACTCTTCATTTCCTGGGTCGCTAGAGCAAAAGGAACAGTGTTGATCACCTGATCGCAGTCATTTAAACAAGAGGGGATTTATCACGTGTGACTGAAGAGGCCCTTGTTAAAGCAGGGATACCTTACACACACCAGAGATAGGCCCCAGCTTATGACAACCAACAGTCTTCCCATCTCTGCTGTCATCTCCTGCCATCTTTGCCTAACTATTGATGGTTTGAAGTTCATCCCAAAAGGAGACTCAGACATTGCTGAGCTAATAGTGAGGGGAATACACCTCTAAAGTTGCCAATCGCCAGTTTTATTCTTTAGTGAAGGGCATAACTTCTACAGAACTATTTAATATGGTTCTTCCAAAAGACCTCTGTTTATTCATCAGTTAATCTAAGCATGTAATATAATTGCTCCTTCAAATGCCAGCCAGCTCTTAACTGCAGCGCAGGCATCTGGGAGGGTCTGCAATTGTCAGCTATCATTCGCAACATTGGGCAGCAACGAGCAGGCATGGGAGAAAATGTGTGCTAAGGACCCCCCCGAGTCTATCTCTACACTGAGAACCTGGCTCATTTTCCACACAAAGCTCGACTCTTAAAAGGGTATTTTGTGAATTCATAATGGCAAATGCCAAGTGCGTGTGTGTGTCCACATGCACAGGCACACACGCTTGAATGCTGGACCTTTGAAACAAACCACACAGACTTCTGTTCCATCAGAGTGACGATGTCAGGAAGGCAGCTCTGTGTCCAGCCTGGAGCGCAGGAAGGAGGGTGGGCTGCAGGTGGAGCTTTCAGAGTCATTGCATGTTGGTGGACATTGAAGCATTTTGTTCTTTCTTAGGTACCTTTTGCGTCCTTCAGCTCCCAAATTCCCTAGTTTTAGTATCGGAAATTATTTTCTCCTTTACTGCACAAAGATTCAGTAGGCATGTGACTCTGTAAGGGTTTTGTGATTTTTTTCCCCGTTATCTCACAGTTGTGAACACCATTGCTATGGGGTATAAATAACCTTTTAAGTGGAAAAAACAGGACATTTTGAAAAATTTTTTAAAAGATTTTATTTATTTGTTTTTAGATAGAGGGGAAGGGAGGGAGAAAGAGAGGGAGAGAAACACCAATGTGTGATAGCCTCTCATATGCCCCCCACCTTGGGGACCCAGCCTGCAACCCAGGCATGTGCCCTGACTGGGAATCCAACTGGCAACCATTTGGTTCTCAGGCTGGCACTCAATCCACTGAGCCACACCAGCCAGGGCCGACATTTTGAAATTTTTAAAGAGGAACATTTTAAAAGTCCTTTCATTAATTTCAGAAATATTAAAGGGTGAAGAGAGGTCCTTTAAATGTCTTACAAGAATAAAATCCTTGAAGAATTTGCAATCATCAAAAAATAATCAACAGAATGCATGGGAAAATGGACATGTCAATTGTCCTAGTTTTAAAATTCTAAAGTACAGCTAAAGGTGACAGAATTACCGAGAACTAAGTGAATGAACACACGAGTGAGTCATTCAGTTCTCCTTGAGACTAAGTTAAGCTCTTTGGGAGTTCCTTATCTTCCTCAGCCTACTTAACAAGTTAATGGATGGTGTTCCTTTAGTGCCTGCGGGTCTCCCATTACTCCTAGACCAAAAGTTAAAAATGATAGGTCCAATATCCCTATTAATTCCATTAGTTAACTCTGCATTAGTTTTATCAAGTGCCACCAAGGAATCGCTCTCAGTCACCCAGTTTTCTTTTTCTTTTTCTCTAAGGTACAGAACTGCCCCAGATAATGTATGCTTCTCATTCATTCTCGGTGTCACATCTCCCAGAGAGGCGGTTGTCCCTGGGCCAGGGGACCAAACTTTCAAGGTTGGTGGCAATATATCTGACATTGATGAAACCAAATATGTTTTGCTGAGAATATTGATAAAATCATTCATTTTTACTGAAAGCTATTTACATTGATAGATGGTTAAATATAAGAGACAAAATAAATATGGATGATCCTGGTATTACGGCCTCTGACACTTTTTTATTACTTTAATATTTTTCTATAGTCTGGAGGTGTGGATGGGTGCCAAACTGCATTTAATTTTTCTGTTTCTCCCAGAATTGCAGTGGTTGGTTTTATGTACTAATTCTTCAAGGAAAAGATGTTTTCATATGAAGATGTGGTGCTTCAACTTGATGATATGTCTACTGCTTTCTAAATACAATAAACTTCAATTAATAAGGCTAGTTTCATGAAATATGCAGATTAACTGAACTATAGAATATTCAATCTTCCTAAAACAGATTTTTATAATTCCCTTCCTTAATACATTATATCTAGTATATTTATCATCTTTTGATTAATCTGGATTTTATCACACTTTAGGATATAAACAATCATATATGTTTCTACTACAATATTATGCATATATAGTGGAAGAAAATAATTTCCTTCTTTTTTTTCCAGGACCTAGACTCAGAATCACATTTAAACAACAACTAAAATCATTTCTGTCTGTTTGTTTTCTTTCAGTTGCCTTTTTAACCCAGGGGCTGAGTACTGCCCTAAATTCAATTTCATTGGGAACTTAGTTATTTGAGGTTTTAAAATCACTGTTAATCCTTTTTTCCAATCTCAATTGGAAGTCATACATTTTAATAGATGTGTTTAAGTTGCTGACTAAGCCAAGCAAATGAATGTCCCCTGCGTTTTAGAGAGCAAGCGTTTAAAAACAAAATCCTGTGTTACCACACATGTGAATTTGTCTGCTGGTCGAATGCTATAATCATCTCTAGCCTTTCTTCTAACTCTTCCTTCATTATTCAGCCAATGAATATTTATCAAGTGTCTACAATCTGTCAGACAGGGTGTGAGATGCTAGAGAACACATCGATGACAAACCGCAATCTTTCCTTCAAGGTACTTAAAATGTTACTGAGCAAAAGTGGGATTTGGCTGCACAATGCCACCAAAAGGCAAACTCTAGAGGCAGAGGCTGGTGAGAAAGGAAGAACGTTTTTATTTGAATGCTGAATGATCTAGGAGAATGGGGGGCTCCCCTTCTCAAAGCTCATCTCCCCTGAAAAACCCAGACACAAAACCCAGCTCTCTTTAGCAAGACCAAAACCAGAAGCAGTGCCCAGAATTCTTGTTCCATTTAAAGTACTGCCCTTTGTAGCCTGAGATGGCTAAGTGATCAGTCAGGTAGCTTAGCTTGTTCCCAGCTGCTGTCTGGCTTCAGGCTCCTTCCTGAAGGCTGTGTGGAGCCAGTACTGCCATAGGCTATGCAGCTTCTAGGGCCACAAGGTCCCATGCTCCTGGCACTAGTGAGTGCTCCACCACGTCAGCAAGAGAGAGAGACTCCCTCCTGGAGGTCATGTGCCATGTGACTGCTAAGGTCATGTGGCCCAAGAAGAGGACAGACCAGTGCACCTTCTGAGTGCAGGTCCCTAGCAGCAAGCCATGAGCAAGAGAGACCGTTTGTTGTTCCCCTGGGTTTATATTAGTTTCGGATGTGGGTAAACTGGGCACTTTCTCAGAATGACCAATTAACTTCCTATACTTTCATGCACTTTGGGTGGGGCCACCTCCCAACCAATCCCTTTTCCCCCTGGCGGGACTGACAGGCCTCTGGCCAGCACCTTCCCTGCCACCATTTTAACTTCGATGGCGCATGTGCCTGCCTTTCCCTGGTCCCACCACCAGTCTGGTACTGGAAGGGGGTAGGAGAGCTTTTTCCCTCTTATCTGATAATCTTGCTAGCCTTCTGTGTGCTCAGTGCTCAGAAAACTTCCTCTGCCGTTTTCTTGCCCAGGGCTGGGGGAGCATACACTTGGTTCACCATGGAAGTGCTGTGACACTCAATGTCCTTGCCACGGCCCCAGGCAGTTCATGAAGGTATTATCTGGCGGCATGCCATGCCCTCAGTGCCCCAAGGAGCATGGCTCAGTGCACAAGTGGGTCCCAGATTTCAGCCCCATGGCCTAGTGTCATTTCCTCTGGCAGCCCCTCCTGATCCCTGCCTTGGCCTGCTCCCGGCAGTCCAGACGGACTATCAGTATCAGTAAGGCTAGTGGGGCATCAGACAGGGACTCTCTCTTCAGCATCACTGGCTGGTAGAATCAAAGCTAGATTGCAAGTTCATTGTTCTCAGTCAATAAAAAAGCAAAATTTTAGCAGTCTTCCTGAAAAATTCTAGCTCTCTGCCTGTGAAAGTTTACAAGAGGCTGCAACAAATGATGATATTAGATTAGTGGTTTTCAAATTCTAGCATTCCTGAAATTGTTGAGAGTTTTGTTTAAACACAGACTGATGGGCCCTACACCAGAGGTTCTGATTTCTTCAGTAAGTGTGGGGTTGGAGACTGGAGAGGAGGCGCCATTTCTAAAAAGTCCCAGGTGATGGAGAGCTGCTGGTTTGGGGAATGCACCTTGAGAACCACTGGTCTAAAGTATTTTATTTCTTAATAACCCTCCTTTTGGTGACGATGATGATGTTAATAATGATGATAATGAGAACAGCTCATACTTAGTGAGCTCTTGTGGATATTTGGCCATTTACATTCAGCCATCATTACATTCAGTCTTCAAAACAACCCAACGAAGTAGTTGTGACTGCTGTTCTCATACTGCAGGTAAGGAAATAAACATTTGGAGATGTTAATTAATTTGTAAGATGTCACAGAGTTAGTAAGTGACAAAGGCCGGGATGTGAACTTCACTCTTTCTCACACGTCTGTGTCCCGTGCCCCACGCTCTCCTGCTTCCCTGCACTGTGACGGAGAAGTGCAATCTTGTTTTCCTTGGGAGACGCCCAAGACATCTGCTGAACCTGTCTCCGCACACACCTACACCTGGAGGGTTCTGAGTAGATGGCACTTTGGACTCTCACGGGAAGGGTCGGCAGAACTTCCTAGTAATCTACTCTAGTGGCTAATAAGCCTTTTGTGATGGGAAACTTAATTTTTAATTGGGTAAATGTTTCCATTTTACAGATTTTTAAAAGCCATTAAGTCATCAAGAATTAGATAACTGTAGCACCAGGTGGAATAGGCCACAGCTCTAGATCAGTGATTTTCAACCAGTGTGCTGCGAGAATTTTTAAAATATGCAATACCTAAGATAGCAAAAGGAGAATCTATTAAATTAGCCAGGGAGGCCTTCAACTTTGGAACTCCCTGGATATAAATCTGGTCACCAGAAAGGTCCTAATTTCTGACGGTGACTCAAGGCTCCTGCAACCTATGCATTCTAATATTTTCCTTATCTAACTCCCCATTACCTTCTGTTGTAATTACTTATAGAAATATAATTCAAGGCACAAATGCCAACCTCTTATATAATTCAAACTTTTCTAGTAGCCATGTTTTCAAGAGTAAATAAAACACAAGTGATATTAATTTTAATACTATATTTTATTTAACCCAACATATCATATTTAAAAAAAACATGCAATACCTGACTATTTAGTCATGGGCACTGACCTCTTTTCCCTTGAATGTCAAATAAAAAAATGACCACAGGCCACACAATAGCCATCTGGTGTGAATGAGTCAAAATTATACTTATTTTTTGTCAGATTGGCAAAAAATATATTTTTTCATGTGCTGCAGAATTTTAGTAATTAGTTTGTGTGTGCCATGAGAAAAAAAAGGTTGAAAATCACTGCTCTAGACGAAACAGGATTTGACAGTAAGGAACGAGATCTTCTGCTTTTCCCAGAAGGTCATATACTCTTTTCCAATCCCCTCTCCTTACCAGTGATTTTCAAAAGGTGTCTACAAAATTAGTTTGAGCTTTCCTGACCTAAGTTAAAGTACTTTTTACATACCTCCTGATATAAAAATAGTAATTATCCAGTATTAATTGACAGTTCTCTCAGGAGAACCCATCCATCTTTCTGACAGGGTGAAGAAAATCAAAGGGTGTGCCGGCAGTTCCTCAGCATCCTGGGAAGGGCCATCTAGCTCCCCAGTCAGACGACACCGCCTGCTGGGGAATCGTTCCCACCTCCTGACCTAGCACCAGACTCTTCTCCCACCCACGGAGGCTGAGGAGCCATTTCAGGTGGGCTATTATTATAGTAATATAATATTATTACAATAAAACACAAATACAGAAACAATACAAAACAAGAGTATGACTTCATGAATTATTCTGAGTTGAACTTTCTTGAAATCACCACCAAGTCAAGAAACAGAACTTCCTCATCCATTGTGATGGTTAATTTTGGTTTCAGCTTGACCTGGCTAAAGGATTCCCAGGTACCTGGTCAAATACTATTTCTGGGAGTGTCTGTGAGGTGCTGCAAAAGTGATAGCATGTGAATTAGTAGACTGAGGAAGGATCACCCTGACCAAGGCAGGCGAGCATCATTCAATCCCTTCAGAAACTGGATAGAACAAAATGGTGGAGGAAGGGCAAAAGCTCTGTGAGCTGGGACGTCTGTCTTTTCCTGCCCTCTGATATCGGTGCTCCTGCCTCTCAGGCTCTGGGACTCACACCAGGACTTACACCATCAGTCCCCCTGTGCCCAGACCTGTGGGCTCAGACTGGACTACACCCCTGGCTTTCCTGGCTCTCCACGTTGCAGATGGCAGATCATGGGGCTCCTCACCCTCCACAATCACGTGAGCCAATGTTTATAATAAATCTCCTCTTATGTAATCTGTTTAGATCCTCGTAGTTCTGTTTCTCTGGAGAGCCCCGACTACTATATGCATCCAGAAATCACACCTTCCCCACAAACGTCACCATAACCTGACTTCAAAATAATCACTTTGCTGCATTTTAATGGTGTTAGCCTGCACTATAGTTCAGTCTTGCTCATTTTAAAAACTTGGTGTGTGTTTACATCTCTTTTAACTTACAGATTCCCTTTCCATCTTTTTTTTTCCTTAAAATTTATGTGGAAGAATCCAGGCCATTTGAAATTTAGTTTCCCAAAATCTAGATTTTGCTGATTGCTGTCTCTTGACACAGTACCACACATTCATTCCCCTGCCCTCAATATTTTCAGAGAATTGGCAACTGGGTACAGACACTGAATCAGATTCTTGTTCACCCCCTTTGGCAGGATTCTAGATGGCATTTGGCAAGATCGTCAGAGGCACACGGTATCTGCCTGTTTCTCTTTTTTATGACAGGAACAGCTTTGAAGCTTAAAGTCTCCATCTATTCATTCACTAGATTGCAAAATGATATTATTCTAATTCCATCATTTCTGTTTTTGTTTACTAGTTGGAATAAATTTATAAAGATACTTCATTGACTATTTATCAATCAGGGGTATAATTCATATAGGGAAAGAAGGATAACTGTTTGATTCTTTCCCTTCATTTACTAATTCTCATGAATTACTTCTGTGTCATACTTCAAAGGTGACCAGTTTCTTTTTCAAAAGATCATTTAAGAACTCATGGATGTAAACATATTAATAGGTTTAAATATATTGTGTTTATTGCCACTTCTAAAACTCAAATGATCACATCTTTGGTCAGTGGAAGCCTCTTCAAGGGGCTCCTAAGTCCTTTGGACATGACCAGGCAGTCTTTGGCAGTGTCCGTGCCTTCCGGTATGACAAGATGTTCAGGCTAGTCTTGTATACTGTACCTGCCGTACCTGGAACCTACCATTTCTCTAATAAGCCCCAGGTTCTTTGAGTGAGAAACTGTTTTAAAACCATATCTGATGGTGGGTTGCTCACTGCTACTGTGTCAGTCTTTGTTTCTAGGCCTTTTCTGTGGACAGATCTAGGGAAGATACGTGTGGATAGACACATACATACACACTTGCATATATTTTACATCTGCTCTCTCCCCATTCTTCCCCTAAGTTCCTTGTGCGCCTTTATAACCATTGTTTCGAACTTTGTATCTAGTAGATTGCTTGCCTCCGTTTTCTTTAGTTCTTCTGGAGTGTTCTCTTATTCTTTCATTTGGGACTTGTTTCTTAGTCTTCCTGCTTTGACTGCCTCTCTGTATTTGTTTCTTGTATTAGATAGATTTGCTCTTTGTATGGTGGCCTTAATACCATAGGTGTCCTATGGGGCTCACTGATACAATTTCCTTGATCACCTGTGCCAGGTGCTCCAGGAATGTCCCTTGTGAGGGTTATGTGAGCTCTCCTGTCGTAGCTGATTTTTGATTGCTGTTGGCCCATTCATGGGTGGGGTTGACCCTCAGGCTGGCTGGCTCTGAGGACTGACCGGATCACAGTGTATGAACCGCTGTGCAGGAGTTGATCCCATGAAGGGGAATTTGCCCCAGCAGGGTCTGGTGCCTGCCCAGATCCCCCTTTGTGTGTGCCGCTTGGGGTTGTGCTCTGATGTGGTCTGAATTGCTGGTTTCAGTGGTTCAGGGTTTGCTGGTTCTGTGGCCTCATAGGAGGGACTCCTGTGTAGGTCAATGTCAGTCATTGCCTATGACCAGCCCTGGGCTACCTGGTTGGAGCTACAAAGTGATCCATAGTTTGTGGCTGCTTCTGCTGGGCCAGGGTGTGCATGGGAGGGGCCAAGATGCGCACCAAGGCTGGCTTCCACCAGCACTGATCCAGGAGTGCAGGTCAGCAAAAGGCCCAAGGCACCCCAAGATATGCCTTTGCCTGCCAGCTGCCTGATAGGCTCAGTCACTGGAAGAGCCTCTGCCGGTATGCAGGTTGCATGAGTTAGGTTCTCGGTGAGCTATCAGGTGGGGTCAAGTCTTGTTCACCAGGCTGATACCAATTCAAACTCAGTATCAGTGCTGGTCTCAGGCTCAGCAGAAGTCTCAGGCACTCCACGGCCAGCCATCCCTGCCAGGGGTCCGCAGGCCTTTGTGGTGGGGGAAGGTCTGGGAGTCATTAGGGTGGGGCCAGCAGAGTTCATCAGTCAAAAACAGACCAAGATTTGGCCGAGTGGAGTGAGGGCTGTGCACAGGAATGAGAGGGCTGGTGTGTGAGGGAAAAATGGTCCTTGCCCTAGAGCCACACAACTCAGTTTCTGCTACCTCCTGAGTCTGCCTGGACCTCCTTGAGAGCCTTCCAAGAAAGTGCAACACGCGCCCCGGCTGGAAGCAGCCGGCAGACTCCTCTGTAGGGCCAGAGCTCAGCAGAGCTGGCCACAGGGAGCTGGGAGGACGGGGTTAGTGCGTTTTGAGGGGTATGGGGCAACACTGGTTGGGCATGAGGGGGGAGAAATATTCTTCTCCTTTGAGTCATACAGCTCAGTTATTCCCTGTTCGTCTGACACCCTGAGTCTGCCCAGACCTTACTAGGAGCCCTAAAAACAATTCTGTACTGTGGGCCCAGGCTGGAAGCAGCCAGCGGACTCCTCCAGAGGCACTAGCTTGGCAGGGTGAGTTCACAGAGAGCCCAGAGGGTGGGGCTAGTGCATTTTCTTAGGCTGATGTTGCATGGAGGGGAGTGCTTGACACAGGAAAGGCAGCATCTGTGTGTGGTGCCAGATAGCATAGGGAGCTTGGCGGCTGTTTCTTTAGCCTTCTGCAGAAAGCCACACAACCCTCTGATCACCTTCCCTCCACTGGAGCCCAGGGTGAGTGGCTGCAAATGAAATTTTATGCCCTGGCTCTTTAAGAGGGTGCCTGGGTTTATAGCAGACTCCTGTGTCTCCCTGGCAGATGGAATTCCTGCTGATTTTCACAGCTAGATGTAGATGAGCTCCTCTTCCGGGCTCTGTTGCTCTGGGTTGGGGCACTGGGAGATTGAGACCCCTCAATCCTCAGGGGGACCTTTGCAGCTGAGATATCCTTCGGATTCTCACATGGGTGTGGGGCCAGCCCTTTTCGTGTCTCCGCCCTTCCTACAAGTCTCGGTGTAGCTTCTGTAAATCCTTCGTTGTAAGTCTTAAGTTGGCTCTTCAGGTTGGCTGCTCTATATTTCAGTTGTAATTTCAATTTGACCCTGGGAGGAGGGATCCTCCTATCATTTTTTTAATGTCTTCTGACTCGTTTTGAAGTATTAGGTTACAGTTTTGTTCCATATTGTGGACACGTCTTTTTGGATGCTTTCTTTGCTTGTGGGATGCTATTCAGTTCCTTATTTTATTTTTAATAATAACTTTGCATGGTATGTATCTCGATAGTTTTCTATAGGTCATTTTTAGTGAAACTAGTTTTTCTGAAATTTAGAATGAGGTGGGAGTTCAGGAAAGCATTTCTTACTTTATGGGACTCTTCTTTTGTAGTTTTTGTGTAGTATTCGAATACATTGCCGCTTTCTTGGCCGTGCTTCTAGCCCCCACTTCGGTCAGAACTTCTCTATCCTTCATCTCTGTTGTCCCTGTTCTGCTCAGCCCTGATCACACTCTGGCAACTTCTCCCCAGTGCAGGCCTCACCATGGGAGGGAGCCTGGATTTCACAGGGCCCTTCGGGCCCTCGGGCTGCAGGCCCCTTGCACTTACTTCCCAGTGGCAAGGGCAAAAGCTCCAGGTTCAGCTGCTCTTCTCACACTGGTCCTCCCTGTTTTCCAGTGAGACGTGTCAACTCTATTTGCGGTTTTTCTGTTCTAGGGTCCTTAAGTCAGAAACCCCATTGCTTCCTCTTCTTTCTCCTGCACAGGTGGGCTTCCACCCAGGTCTTGTGAGGGTTGGTTTGTCACCACCCATTTGTATTTGAGGATTCATGGGGATACTTTGTCACGTAGTTTTGTTATAAACGTTGTCCATTGGTTTGGGGTTTTGCTACCTTGTTCTATTTTTATGTGGTGATTTGGAGAGATTGAAAAACCATGCTTGTCAAACTGCCATCTTCCCAGAATCCTTCCCTACCAAGTAAGAGCTCTTTAATGACTGTTCCCCTAGTTTCCTTCTCACTTAGGGCAAGTAGAACTATTTTAGCCTTCCTGGTGAAAACATTTAAAAGCAGTTTTTTAAAAATGGAGAACTTTCTTTTCTCCTCAGCTTGCTCAAGCCTTCTTTACCTGCCCTTCCTCTGCCTAGGCAGGTTTCAGCCGGATGGAGGGGAAACAGGAACACTTAGAGCTTACCAGTGTGCCGGGATGCATGGAACACTGTTCTATCTTGAGGACTGAACCAAAGGTGAGTGGGAGCAGAATGTTTCTGAGATGAAAGCTGTTTCTGTTCCAACTGAAGCTTTGGTGATTCATTCTTAAACAGGAGGAAATCATTTAAAATACAATTTTTCTGGGGCTGACATTACACTTTCAGCCAGAGGCAGGCACCGACCACTAGGGAAAACAGCACCGTGACCCAAGAAGCATTTTAATGCTTTTATTCACATGGCGAAAATTGGAGAGGTCTGGGATTTTAACCCAATCATACAGCCCGGTTTTGTCAGTGTAAACAAGCAGGAGCCCACCCAAGGTGGCGTTCCTCTTTATTCTCAGCTCCGGAGGAAGGCGGCAGTATGACCGAGCCAGCCTGGAAGGCTCGTGCCCTCCCTGGGTCAGGGAAGGGCTGGCAACTGGCCAGCCTCTGCAGTTTTTTTCTGCGCAGGTGCTGGACATCCTCGGAAATCCAAGCACTGTCCTGCTTGGGGCCCTCACGGACAGCCAGGGCTCCTTCTGAGCTTCAGACCAGGCGAAGGCCCCCTTTGATTGGCATTTTTTTTATTAGCCGGGAGCATACAATCAGCCCTTCCGCCACATGCCAGCCTTCAGTGTTTGGCTGAAAAGTGTCTCTTAGTGACCTTTATTTGCATTGGCCTGCAGAAAATAGTAAGTTTCCTTAGTGAGGGGGAGTAAAGGGCATACGTGAAGCCTGAGCATTAGCTGGGAGGACGAAAGTACAGGGTGTGCAGCCGGCTCTGGCAAGCTCAGTTCCGCTGCCCCTACAGAGGGGACGATGACTGTATCATTAACCACCCTGGCTGAGCACCGCTGCAGGGCCCTTTCAAGTCCTGACATTTTAGAGACCAAATTCCCGGTGTCCTTCAGAGGTCCCTGACACAGGAGGCCACGCCTGGGAACCACAGAAGGGGTAAAACTTGCCCGTGGAGGAGAGGTTGCCAACTGGCAGCCTACAGATCTGCAGAGGAGTTTTGTTTGGACTTCAGAGAGTTAATATTTTTTTTAATTCTCTGAATGTTGCCAACATTTAAATATTAGATTTCTTTTTTTTTTTTAAGGTTAATTTCTAGCTTCTCTGGCAAAAATCAGAGACCTGGCAACAACTGGCTGGAGCTGGGTGGCAGCTGCAACTACGGTGGGGGACTGTGCACCTCTCGTTGCCAAAGACCGTCTCCTCTACCATCGATGTTGCTCTTCCTCTTAGATTATGCCCATTGGTGTACACACCTTCTGGGAAGTCATCCTTTTCTGGACTCCACCTCCCCTGCCAGCACTCCTTCCCCAATCTTTTCTTCTCTTTGCAGCACAAACTTCTCAAAGGAGTTGCTCACACTCGCAATCTCAGTTCCCTGCTCCTAGTCCAGCTCTGGCCCCTCAGGTTCCACCACAAGGCAGTGAGGTCACCTGTGACGGCCAGTCTCCTCTTTCCTCTAGGCTGACCTGTGAGACCCTGTGACATCTGCACTTGGTCCCTCCCTCCCTCTTATACTCACCCTTTGCTCACCTGCCCTCCAGGTTCCATGCTCTGAAGCTTTCCTTTCTTTCTAGCCTCTTAGCTAGGAGGTTCTTCCGTCTCTGCCCTTGGTCCTCATTTCTACTCACTCCTCTTTTGTGATCACTTTTGGTCACATGGCGTTAAAAAGCATCCATGTGCTGAGTCCCAAGTGTGTATCCCGAGTTCAGGCCTTAGCCTGCACTGCAGCCATAGATGTAGCTGCACACCTGATACCTGCTCTTGACATCTGGTAGACCCCTTGAATCTACACATCCACAATGAACTCCTGGTCTTTCCCTGTTGCCAGCTATCTTCCATGTCTCTCTCCATGTTCACTGTCCACCTCCCCCCTTGTCTCCTGTTGTGTGCCCTGGCAGAGTGACTAGTGTGGCTGTTTCACTCTCGGGCTTCTGGTTGGGTTGACCCAGCAGGAGGTCAGGGGAGAGAGGGAGTGAGGTCAGATGTTTATTCCTTGGGCTCCTTCCCTGCAGGGTCACACAGGCTGGCTGCCTCCCTCTGTCAAAGGTAAGTCAATAGAGAAATCTCCACATGAAGCTGCCCCTTTAGGCCCAGGTCTGGTTACTGCCCCACCATTCACTAGACTTGGAGTGTCACTCTATCACTGTGGTCTCCTTGTGCCCTGGCCACACCTTCGTAAACTGTCTCTTCATTAAGCAATCCATGACTTATCCTAATTTGAGTGTGCCATCTGTTTCCTGCTGGGACCCTGCTTGTACTTTCTATTGCTGCCCTGCTTACTTGAAGAGGATGTGACCATCCTTGTGTTAAAACAGTTAGAAAGGCAGATGTGAGTCCATCATCTTAATGTGACACTGTGATGGAAGCCTTAGGGGCAAGCAGAGCCACAGTCAGTCCAATAAACATCTTTGCCTGGACCTGCACCCAAGAGCGTAGATAATTTGGGAGTAAACGCGAATGAGATGAAAGAGTATTTGCCTTGGATAATGACGCTGCTGCACACACCAAGCCACTCCCAGACCCGTGTGGTCCAATCTGGCTGTGGAAATAAAAAATTGTGATTCACAGAAACCTTCCGAGAAGGCTACAAACTGCATTCCAACACATTCCCAGCCGTTTGCCAAGAAAGATGTAGTAGAGAAATATTACATGTCTTTAATCTGAAGAGCAGCATTGATTCAGCTGCCAGAGACAGAGGAAACTAGAATCATTATTAATTTATCTATAGACACTGACCCAAGCCATTCAATAAACGGGGTTTAATGCAAGGATTGTGTTTCATTGATGCCATTGTTTACTCTTGTTAATGCTGTATGCTCAAATAAATAAATAAATAAATAAATAAATAAATAAAACCCTCAATTAAGCAAGGTCCTAGCTTGTTAATGCTTCATGTTCTTTTTGCATCTGATTGAATATAAAAGGAAGAAATATAGTAGCCCTTCTGCTGGCAGTGGCTGGGACAACAGAAGAGACTTCCCTTGACGTGGAGTTGTGAGATAGGCAGAGATTTTATTTCCCCTCTCACTTTCACTTCCTGTCCTTCTCCCCTCTCAGAACTCCATTCACCTCTAACTTGCAGGATTTAGATACAGCCCTGTTTTCCTTTGTACAAGTCATAAGACTCATGATAAATGTATTAACATGAAGCCTTTACAGAAAAGATCTGTGGACTTTTCCAAGGGCATTTTTGTTTTTAAAACTACAGGAAAAAAATAGCAAAGATAAAACATAGATTAAGATGAAATAAGTATCAATAACATATCAGTTGGGGTCAAAGTTATTTTTAAGAGCCAAGATAAAGGTAAATAAAATCAGAAAGGGCAAATAATCTGAGAGGCAAAGATTTATGTACAAGGAGGTTGATTTCACAATTATTTATTTTGATAGAAGCACTAAAAATATAATACAACAAACGAATGGTAGGATAAAGTGTAACATAGCCATACAATAGTTAAATAAATTATTCTATGCCTGTACCCACCCCTCAAACATCATCTTTTCAAAGTATATTTGAACACATAGGAAATTGTTCAACATAAAATGTTAGGTACAAAAAAAAATTATATATTCAGTATGTTCTTGTTTTATTTTTCACATATATTTTATTGATTATGCTATTACAGTTGTCCCATTTTCCCCACCTTTATTCCCCTCTGCCCTGCACCCCCCTCCCACCAACATCCTCCCCTTAGTTCATGACCATGGATCATCCATATAAGTTCTTTGGCTTCTATATTTATACCATTCTTAACCTCCCCCTGTCTATTTTGTACCTACCACTTATGTTTCTTATTCCCTGTACCTTTTCCCCCTCTCTCCCCTCTCCCCCTCCCCTCTGATAACCTCCATGTGCTCTCCATTTCTGTGATTCTGTTCCTGTTCTAGTTGTTTGCTAAGTTTTGTTTTGTTTTTTCCTTAGGTTTGGCTGTTGATAGTTGTGGTTTGTTGTCATTTTACTATTCATAATTTTGTTTTTCTTCTTTTTCTTAGATAAGTCTCTTTAACATTTCATATAATAAGGGCTTGGTGATGATGAACTCCTTAACTTGACCTTATCTGAGAAGCACTTTATCTGCCCTTCCATCCTAAATGAGAGCTTTGCTGGATAGAGTAATCTTGGGTGTGGGTCCTTGCCTTTCATGACTTGGAATACTTCTTGCCAGCCCATTCTTGCCTACAAGGTTTCTTTTGAGAAATCAGCTGATAGTCTTATGGGAACTCTTTTGTAGGTAACTGTCTTCTTTTCTCTTGCTGCTTTTAAGATTCTCTCCTTATCTTTAATCTTGGGTAATATAATTATGATGTGGCTTGGTGTGTGCTTCCTTGCGTCCAATTTCTTCGGGACTCTCTGAGCTTCCTGGACTGCCTGGAAGTCTATTTCCTTTGCCAAATTAGGGAAGTTCTCCTTCATTATTTTTTCAAATAAGTTTCAATTTCTTTCTCTTCCTCTTCTCCTCTGGCACCCCTATGATTCAGATGTTGTAATGTTTAAAGTTGTCCTGGAAGTTCCTAAGCCTCTCCTCATTTTTTTGAATTTTTGTTTCTTCATTCTGTTCTAGTTGAATGTTTATTTCTTTCTTCTGGTCCAGACCATTGATGAATCCCAGTTTCCTTCCTGTCACTGTTAGTTCCCTGTACATTTCCTTTATTTCACTTTTCATAGACTTCACTTTTTCCTCTATTTTGCTACCACATTCAACCATTTCTGTGAGCATCCCGATTACCAGTGTTTTGAACTTTGCATCTGATAGGTTGGCTATCTCTTCATTGCTTAGTTGTATTTTTTCTGGAGCTTTGATCTGTTCTTTCATTTGGGCCATATTGTTTTTGTCTCTGCACCCCTGTTACATAGTAAGAAGCAGAGCAACCCATGTTGCTGTGTTGTGACACTGTATGTGGGGAAGGGGTCAGAGAGGGAACAATGCTGCTTGCTAAGCTCTTGCCCCACTTTCATTTACTTCCTCCTCTACCCACAAGCAAATTGGGCCTCTCTGGTGCTGATTTCTGGGTGGGCAGGCTTGTGTATATTCTAGGACCCTGTGGGTCTCTCCAATGCACTCTCCTGGAGATTGGGAGTTTCTCCTGGCACCTCAACCCCCACAGGTATTTTCAGTCAGAGGTTGAGGCTTTATTTCCTTGTGCTGGAACCTTGGATTGTGTGGTCTGTCTCACTCCCCAGTTGTTCCTCCTGGTTTATCTGCAAGCAAATGTGGGACTGCCCACTCTGCCAGCCACTGCCTTACCTGCCCTGGTCCTACGGCTGCCGCCTTGCCATTCGTCCTCTCCACCTTGGCTGCCAGTCTCCATCCCTCCTACCAGTCTGGATGAATGTTTCTTAAATCCTTGGTTGTTGGACTTCCATATAGTTTGATTTTTGGTAGTTCTAGTTGTTTTTTGTTTTTAAATTTGTTGTTGTCCTTTTTTGGTTGTGTGAGGAGACATGGTATATCTACCTATGCCTCCCTCTTGGCCGGAAGTCTGTATTCTTGTTTTTATTGTATGTATGCACATTACATATATGCACATCTATGTTAATAAAGGACTGGGACTGCACCTGCTGCAGTGCTAGCAGTGATTATCTCTGGATGACAGGATTATAGATGATCAGTATTTGGTTCTTTATAAGTTCTGTATTTTATAGATTATTTTGCAATAAATATTTTAATTTTATAATTAAAGTCAGAAAATTACTTTTTAAAGGAAAGTACATTGATATGCAAAAAGAAGTGGTGGAATTTCAAGCAGCAAGAAATGGGCATTTTAATGTGTGTGAGAGCCTTCTGTTATATCATTTATATTAGACAACAGTAGTTAACAACAGGTTTCATAGAATAATAATAATGAACCTTTACTGTGTACTTACCATTATGCGTTAACATACTTTATATTCATTGTTTCTCTTTTAATCCTTTTAACAGCACTATGAAGGTAGGTGTTAGTATTATCCTAAAGAGGCAAGTAAGGTTAGAGAAGTTAAGTACATTGTTTAGGGTAAAACAAACTGCTATAACATAAACCTGAAATCTCATTGGATTTACAAAAAGGAAGACATTTATTCATTCATTTATTTATTTATTTATTTACTATCTATTTATTTTAGAGAGAGAAAGGAGAAGGGAGGGAAAAGAGTAAGAGAAACATCAGTGTGAGAGAGAAAAACCGATCAGTCCCCTCCTCCACACACCCCGACCAGGGAACCTGTGACCTTTTGGTTTATAAGACAATGCTCCAACCAGTTGAGCCATGCTAGCCAGGGTGGAAGATAATTCTTTAATCGTATAAAATCCCATTGGCAGCACCAGAGGATCGCAGGGTGGAGTTTGCATTCCATGCACGGATGGAGGTCCTGCTGTCTTCAGCACATGGCTTCCAAGGTTTTCCCCAATAGTCACGTCAGGCCAGCAGCCAGGACGATGAGATCATGGAGCACTGTGAACTTTTATGAGTCAGAATTCCCACCAACATTTCAGTGGCTCAATCATATCACTCCTAACTGCAAGGGAGGCTAGGAAATAGAGTCACAGGAGAAAAGGGAACAGGGTTTAGAGAATGGCTCTCTAACTTCTGTGACGTGAGGTGGCTTACTAGAGATCACACACCAAGTAAATGGCAGAGCAGGATCTGAATACAGTCAATCCTGTTCCAAAGCTAATATCTTAACCACAGAGCTAGACTTTGCACTGCAGAGGTCAAAAGGTTAAAAGCTGACTCCCTTAGGCATGGCCTTATAGAGCAGCAGTCAGTGTCTGTGGAGATGAGACAGTCAACCTTTTGATTTTACTTACTGTTGAAAAGGAGGTTTTATTGTGTTTTTTAAAAGTTAGATTCAAAATGAAAGGAGAGATTGAGACATGGCCAAGACTTAAATACCCAAGAATGGGCAGATGTCTAAGAATTACAGATGGGATGAGCTGAGCTAGGTGAAGAATTGCTTTTAATGGCAATAAGATAGATTTTAATAGAGCGTAATGCAAGAAGAACAGCATGTTACAAACTGATGACAAAGGGGAATAAAAAGTCCTTAGCATGTATTCTATCAAGAATAGCCTTCAAATAAGAAAAAGCAGAACAAATAGAATTACAAGGGAACCGGAACAGATGTGAAACAATGAGTCTTCAATTCACTGTTCTAGAAAACGAATTCTGGAGTCCGTGTTTCACGAAGATGGACTCGGTGCGCACATTTGCCTTACATTATTCCAAAGATCCAGCCGGAAAGAAAGTATAGACAGTTGTCAGGGAAGAGGATGGCCCTAGGTTTCACAGAAGAGTGAAAGACTTCAACAAGTTTCTGGAAGGTGGAAGGAGGTCGAGATGAGTCAACAGATGCAAGGCAGGGAAAGATGACAGCCTAGCACCAGCAGCAGGGGACAAGGGGGGCCGTGTGAGCGGTGAGACACAAATGGCAAGAGGAGGTGGGGGAGGGGAAGAACATGTATCTATTGAAGGTCTATCTGTGGAAGAATCTGCTAATGTAGAAATCATAATGTACCTGAAACAAGGTTGAATGTGGGAGTGGAAAAGGTGGGGAATCAAGTCGTCGATTTTTATGTAAAAAGAAAGAGGTTTGAATATAATGTAATGCTGCAGTGATGATTGATAGAAAAACCCAAACCCATTTTCAATACAGCACTGAGAAGGGAACAGAGCTGCGCTCTCAACATTCGATATTCCTTGCCAGGATTATTGCAGTTCCTTCCTGGTGAAGTCTCCCCACTTCGCTCCCCTGTTGTGCCAATCTATACTGCATGAGGTGTCTTTTTACCATGCAACTCTGCTTATATTATTTCTTTGCTTCCAATGTCCAATAACCCCTATAAATAAGACTCAGATTGCTTAGCCTGGCTCAAGGCTCTCAGGAATGTGCCTCTTGCCTGGCCTTCTATCTTTACCTCCTAGTTCCCCTTTGTAAATCCTGCACATTTCTTTGAACACTTCATTCTCTCTCCTCTACCTTCCTGGCTCTGCCTGGTACATCTTTCCCTGGTACTCTATTTGACTGAATTATACTCACCCTTTAAGATTTATCCAAGCATGATCTTTTGCTGGAAGCCTTCCCTTGCACCTCTAGCCTGGGTTAAATATTTCTTTGATTTGGTTAGGAATTAGTTGCATGCAGCTCAAAATCTATTGGGCTAGCTTGTAAAAAGGCAGATGGAAGGGGAACAGGTGCTCACAAAATTATTGGACTAGAGTTACAGGAGCAAGTTCTAGGCTGAGTCTCCAGGAGTGACTCCCAGAGTAACACTGAAGAATTGGCCCCCAAGGGATCGCCCTCTGTGCTGTGGTCTGGGAGCCAGAAAAAAAGGGAGGTGCAACCACAATTTTTAGCTCGAGGTTTGCATTGCCTCTGCCAAGATCCACATCAGCACGGTGCCCAGGAAGCTGGGGGCTAGACTCAGGCACCGCTGCCACTGAAAAGTCCCAACGGCCTCCCCAGCTGAGCTTGTCAGCATGAACAATGGCAGCAGTAACCCGTGCCTCTAAATACCTCATGGTATTTACACCCAGGTTCTAAATCTTTCAGTCTTGGCTCCTGTTTGGCAGAGGCTAGTTTCACATGAAACGGAACTGCAAGGAAACTGGGAAACGTAGTCCCTAGCTTTCCAGGCCCTAATGTGCAGAAAGGCATGCCAGAAAGAGAAGGGAATAGAGTCCAGGGAGCCAGCACGTCTACCGTCCTTCACTCCTTCACGCGCTCATACCATCAGGTACCCTGTTCTGTACCCTGTCAGGTACCCTGTTCTTAGTAACACTTACCACTCATGTTCTACTTCATTGCCCAATTAATTGTCTGTGTCATCTGAATACATGGTCACCTTCTTAAAGGCAAAAACTATTCTGATTAATTTCTAAACAGTGCCTGACACATAGCAGGGTCTCAGTAAATGCTTGTGAAATGAATGAATGAATGAACCAGAAATTTTAGGATTATCTTAAAATTCTCCTTTAATCCACCAGCCAGCAGCCCCTTTAGTTCTCTCTCCAAAGTGTCCTTCCAGCAAGCTCTCATCATCTCACCTGTTGTAACAACCTCACTATTGATCACTATCACTTTGTTCCATTCTGTGGTATAAACTCTAAATCACCACTTGACTTTCCAAAACACGGATCTCCTCATATCACTTTCCAGCCTAAAAGCTTCCAGTGGCTTTTCCTTTAGGAAAAGTACAAACTCCTGAGCACAGTGTTCCAAGCCTTCCTCTCTCTACCACAGTGTATTTTCTAGCTTGGTTCACACCATTCCCTCACACACTATCGCTGGGCTAATGCCCCCTCAGTGCAGCCAGAGCGCCAAGCTACCGGCCTGCAGTATCCAGCTCAGGTGCCGCTTGTTTTAGGAAGGTTTTCCTGTTACACGTCCTTCTTACTCCCCCTTCCCAGCACTCCCCACGTGACGTTCATCCTTCTCAGGGGTTCTGCACTGTGCTGCACAGCATCTTGGAGCTTCAGGGGTGCTTCTAGGGTCTCTGAAGGGAAGAGGGGCAGGCTGAGCAGGTGAGGCTCTGAGGCCCACCTCACATCAGCCAGAGCAGCTCTGCTTCGTCTGATGCATGATTATATTTCATATAGACTGTTGAGAAAAAGTTTACATTACTATGGGAAGTGAAAAAAATATATTTTAAAAGGTAGCTTGTAAAGGACTTTCTAGTGTGGGTGTAGCAGCCACCCCCAGGAATTAAGGGTAGTTATGTGTGTGTCTGGTACTGCATCGTGCCCATTTTTGAGTCCCCTGTGTTTAACCTGCTAGAAGCACTCAACGAGCACCTGTTTATTTGGACTGAAGAGATAAGGCTTAAAGAAGACATTGTGGTAGACATCAGCATCATGCAGAGAAGAGGGGAGAGCCTGCTTCTGCTTCCTCGGAAAAACAAAAAGCGAGAACCAAAGGGAATGTTACACAGATGGGAATCTTAGATCCAGAGGAACAATGGACAATTTGACCTAAGCTGTAAGGTGTACCTTGCAAAAGCCTCTCTAACGGTGGAATTATTTGGCATGAATGACATGTAAGTGATCCCAGGGTGGGGCTGGCCACCCCCCGGCAAGCCCTGCCAGGTCCCTTTGACTTCAGCCTCCATGATCTTCCTTTATAGTTGTAAGTCCCCGCTGTGATTCCAGATGGCTTGGTGTCTGATCTTTTGAGACTGTAGTTATCAGCAGTACTTTTTCTTCAGTTGGAAGTGAACTGGTTTCACATTTTAAATTACGGGGGGGTTGCTGCCTGCTTCCCACCAAGGCCACTTTAGAAAGGCAGCCCGGGGGCTGAAGCTGTGCGAGGTGAGGGGGCCGGCGCCGTCACCGCGGCAATATTGCTGGCATCTTCTGGCCACAGATTGGCTGGGCAGCACACTTGGAGGGAAATTTATGGCTCCTGCTCCTTGGTAGTGAATAGGAATTCACTTGACTGAGGTAATGGATTGTGGGGGACTCTGTGGTTGTCTCTATGGGTGGTCAGCAGCCACTTGTCAGCAGCAGCCGAAATCAAGAGTGTGCTTTGTTGGCTGGTTCACATTATGCATTTACTGCAGTTTGATGGAGTTTTCCCGCTTGTAGGTTGGGCGATGGTACATTTTATTCCCAGAACAACTAACTTTTCACTAGAAAACAAGATTACTCATTACTTCCAGGCCTTGGGATCTTTTCTCTGGTGTGTTTGTGAACACAGGCAAAGCTAACAGTGGCCCGGTATGGCCACGGTTCTCAGGGAATTTGGATGCGGTATACTTAGAAACATTGAAAGAATTTGTTTGCTGGCTTAACTGGACCAAATACCTGTCCTTTTCTAGAAATGGTTTATAAGAAGGGAAAGTACTACATGCAATTTGATAGTTCTGTTTTATTAATATTATTCTAATTAATTCTTCAAGTCCTGGCTAATGTCTTCAGGGAAGACTAGTTCGCACAATTAATTAATTGTACTTCTTTTTACCTTTCTATTTCCAGAGGTAGTTGTTTAATTAAAGGCTTATGGCATAATATTTTCCTTTACTAAGAAGAAATGTTTAATTTCATAAATTGCATATGTCACGTAAGGAAACAAACTCAACAAATAAACTTCAAAGAACGTATCTTCATATCAAGACATGATAGCCTCCTTGACAGTTATTCTTGTGAACAGAAGGCTAAACAGAAGTATAATTTGTGAATTATATTACAGACGTCAGCTGACATTGACATTCATACTAAATAAAGGGCTAGCCTATAGCACTGGACAGTGTTTGATATTCAAATACTTTTTCTGTAGCTAAATCTGCCCTATATCTTTTAGCCTCTTCTCTATATATACACACATTCCTTGTCTGCTTCCTAATTCTGTATGTTACCCCGTTCCTCTGTTGTTAATGGAGCAAAGGAGAAATAACTGTGTTTAAAATGCTAGCTCCTGAGATAGGTATTCTTTCACATCTAACCATTGTCCTGCAGCTAATGATTCCCTTTGAAATTCTGGCAAAATCATTAGGTGTCTCATTTTCTTAAACCCAATGCTACATTAGCAAGATAGTTATTCTGCATTTGCAATGTAGTGAATAAGAAAGGAATTTATGTAATTGTCCGTAGCTTAAGCTAACAGGATTAAAAACCCAGATAGTTTTTGTAACACGCTTATGACCCATTTTCAAGACTGATTACTTGAGATATGTAAAGGGTATCACCATAGAAGCAGCAGAAGGAAATATAAAAATATGTGATATAATTATGTTCCAGAGGAGGAGTAACCAATTATATATATTGCACAAGGTCAGCTCTAAAAGAATCAAGAAACTTCTTGTGTGTGGCTAAGGATCAAACAGTGCTTTTATTTTAAGGGCTCAAACAAATAACTTCAGAAACCAAAGTCCAGGGTTAAAAGAAAGGGCTGTCAGAAGAGATGCAAAATGCTTAGCACAGACACAATCTTTGATGCAAATGTCACAGTTCTAAAAATCGCCCGATGGTGCTGGACAGCCTTTGAAATTTGGTTCTCATGTCGGGCTTGTCTATACGCTGCCCATTCTGCCAGAAGCTTAAAGTTGGTTCTTTTCTCAGTTCACTTGGGGTGGGGGTGGGGGTCAGGGAATGTAAAATTTGTTGCTCATTCATTATACATACAAGGCAACATCTGTTCCCTGCTCGTTTTTCATCTGCGTTTCTGCCTTCAGAGTATGTTAAATAACCGTAGAAATGAACTTGGTGGTTGAAATTTGCTAACCTGAAAGTGAAAATAAATAGATAGGCACATTACCTGGGCTAATGTTCAGCTCAACGCACCAGCTGTTAAAACACTAAACCCTTCCGTGTCCATCAGTCAATAGCACTTGGGTGTGCTCTCTGTCCTGGCTGCCCCAGCTCCTCCCCTGGGACTCTAGACCTTTCCATAATCCAGCAGCTAAAGGGATAGTGCCTCGCTCAGCAGGCCTCCAGGCCCCTGCTGGGGCAATATGTTAGCTATTTTGAACAGCACCTCTACATACTACCTAACTCTCTGGACAGCAGGTTTCTAATAAAAGACTGGAATGTCTCTACCCCTCCATGCTGAGCAGAACAGTAGTTCCAAGACTCCTGTGGATGCCTGGAATGGGCAATAGTATCGAACCCTATACATACTATGTTTTCTCCTGTACATGTATACCTATAACAAAGTTTAATTTATAAATTAAGCAATTCCATGGACAGAAGATTCGTCCTTGCCACAGATTTTAGCCACCTCAATATACGATTTTTTTCTTTCATTATTAACCATTTGAGTCCCAAGCAGTGCGATCGCGCTGCTGACAATACCCCCTTGGGACTCAAACGGTTAAGTCAAGAACTTCCACCTTTTCACGTAAAGGAAGCCGCACTTCGTGCGGCTCCTCAGCATATCTGGATTGCCAGCACCCCTACTCTTGTGCTTTGGGACCGTCATGAGGTAAAATAAACACTGTGGTACTGCCCCAGCTGAGACGGCTGCTAAGTGACTGACGGGCGGGTAGCGTGTAAGTGTGGATTCCCTGGACAAAGGGATGATTCATATCCCGGGTGGAGGGAGCAAGGCGGTGCCAGATTTCTGCATGCTATTCAGAATGGTGTGAAATCTAAAACTAATGAATTGTTTATTTCTGCAGTTTTCCATTTACTATTTTCGAACCATAGTTGACCACGGGTAACTGAAACCTCAGAAAGCAAAACTGTGGATAAGGTAGGACTGCTGTATAACATTGTCCAGTCAGGGTCCTAACAGGAAAGAGATGGCACACTCAAATTAAGATAACGAATTGGGAGTCTGTTATTTATAAGGAAACTATTTACAAAGATGTGGGCGTGTATGAGGGTGGGTGGGAAATCTCAGGGTTAGTGCAGTAACCAGGGCTCAGAACAGCAAGCTGGCCCTCACCCTGGGCCCCGGTGGATGGAGGAGTAGCAGTGACATAGAGCAAGCTGCCTTGAAGAAAGCGACCTTCTCTCAAGCAGGTGGTCCATCTGAAGCAGTCCTGAAGGCAGGGCTTCTGATTGGCCATGGACAACTCAAAATGGGGCCCATGTCTGGGACCGACAGGACCCAGTGGAAACCCAGGAAGCTTAAGAGCCCAGTGTCGAGGTCTGTAGTCTGTGCCTCTTGGGGCAGCACGTAAAGTGGAGAAGGTGGAGAATGGGGTGAAGGGAAGACACCCAGCCCACCACCTATTTGTTGTCCTGTGGAATTTTTCAAAATAGTTCATATCCCACATACAGTGCTCTCCACCAGGAGAGAATGTGGAAGATTTAGCTTGTTTCTTTACATTTATTGCATTAGATTGGAAAATGTATCTCATTTTGCTTTGTTGACTAGCCTCATTCTCCATGTTATGCCCAGCACCCTATCAAAGCACCCTATCTCAGTTGGATTTTTCGCTATCAGTCAGGTTTACACCAAGTTTCAGTATTAGAATGATAAAAACAAATAGATGTGCAATTGTTCAGCAAAGATTCCTGAAGATAAAGTGATAGAAACTCTGACAGAGGTAACTGTTCCTGAGGCAGGGCAGTGTAACTGTTTATTCTCAGTGAGATTCAGGGGAGTCCTTGTGATGTCTGCAAGTGTGAAAATGCAACCCTCTTGGCATCTCGGGAGGTGAAAGAAAATATGTCTTAAGGAGGTCGCAGTTATTTCTGGTCAAACTGACTCGTGTTATTTTCCCGTGCAAGAACAGATGTTTATTATCTACATGTTAAAAGATCAAAAGATAGAGTATGGGACAAAGAGAAACTGTGCTTTTTTTGGTCTTTTGTCCTTTCCAGCCCCACCTCTAAAAAGTTGAGCACGCAGTGGCCTTGGCCAGAATTGGATCTGTGCTGTCTGCTACTTGCCTCCAGATTCCCACAGTCTTCCTTGGCCACATCCACTCCCTTGGCATCTTCAGACGTGGAGGAAGGATCGAGATGCTGGAGCACATGCATGGTTAGCTAGCAGCGGGAGAAATGGCCTCCGCAGTGTGGGACAGAAAAAATCTAGTCGCTGAGATGACGTAACGAACTTGGAAGTGCTGCCACTGCTACCTCGGCCACACGAAAATGCCTGGCCCAGTTACTCCCAGGAGTAACATGCTTGTCCCTGTGATTGGTGACAGGAAAGAGATGAGTACTATAATAGATTACAGTTTGGCAAATTGCTTATGATGGGGGTCATATTTGACTTCAGAAGATTTTTGTAAGGACTATTGAGCGCTGTGGTGGCCTGCCCTGGCTGAAGGGACCACTTTCCTTTCGCCAAGGTCCTGGATGACCATTTTTACTCCTTTGCCTGCTATAGCTTTTGCACACATGATGATGTCAGCCCTCCTCGGCACTGAACTAAGGAAATTATAACATCCTCACCTCCTAAGGATGTAATCTAACGCAAAGATACACAGACAGCTTTGTGTTTAGAGAAGTGTTCCATCCAAACAGAAGAGGAAAGGAAATGAGTTTTAAAATTCTTTGAACATTAAGGTTTTTTTCTTTTAACTTTATGGCTTAAGTGGGTAGCAAGAAACTTGGATAATGGAAAAAGTAACAGATAATCCCAAGTTTAAAATTTATTAAGGGCATACTGATTGCCCAGCACTGTTCCAGGTGTTGAAGCAATGATAGAATGAAATGTCTACCTTGGCCTCAAGAAGCCCACAGTAAGGGAGCACCTTTAGATTTAGTAGCACAAAGGATTCGGAGCAGGGAGTGTTTAGCTGCTGGTGGCAGAGTAGAAACAGGGAAGGCTTCATAAAAGAGGTGACATCTGAGCTGGGCTTTGAAGGATAATTTCTAAGTGGAGGAAGCAGCCTAGACAAAGGCAGGGGGTATGAAAAACAGCATGGTTGGGCTGGCGGGGGAGCAGGGACTTGTGGAGGGCATGGTGCAAGGAGCTTGGACGTCAGTAAACAACGGGGAGCGTAGGGCCTTGAACCCAGCACGGGCATGGTCAGACTGGCATTTTCGAACCACCAGCCTCATGTGGGTGCAAGCAGTGAACTAGGTATTTCTGTCCCAGACGTTTGTATTGGATGTTAACATATATTAAGTGGCTTTCCAATTTGCTTAAATTAAAAATAAAATTGATTGCATGTAAGTCAAGAGACAGGAACCAACCATATCAACCTGCAACTAATACAAGATAGTATTGAATGTAAACTTGTAATTGAAAATTAAAATTTTAAATGAAGGATTAAGGCTAAAAAAAATAAAGGAACCAACCACGTCAGTTATTTTAATCAACATAGTTTAATATAAAGGATTGTTAACTAGATGTTGAAGAACTGAAAAGACAAAAAAATGCATTAAGGCATCGTGGTGGTAGTAACTGAAGGGAGCAGCTACCAGCCCGAAGACTAGAGGAACAAGGGAAGAGGTCAGAGTCATTAAAATGTCAAAGTTCCTGGGGGCAGGAGGGGGTGGTTGTGCACTGCGAGCGGGTTCTACCGCATACTGGAAGAACTGCGAGCTGGAACAACTGCCACAGCCAGGGTGAAGACGTGAGGCTGGGGAGGCGCTGATCCATGGGAAGCAAACAAAGCACAGGAAAGAGCCAGCCCTTCTCCCTTCTCCAGCCTTGCCATCTCCATCCAGCACTCATTCCACTCAGAGCCTAAGAGAGCACAGCAGGTCACGGAGTCCCAGCCCAGCAGCACCAGAAAGAGTGATTCAAGCTCAGCAACTAGCACAATGTAGTAACTTGCCATTGCCACAGTGGGTACCAGTGGATGGGAAGAAATGGGGCAGGCATCCTAGGAGCTAAAAACTTCCTGAAACATTCACAGGTTTCCAATCACCTTTTAGGTGTAATAACCAAAGGGTGCTATTAGCTGTCTTTTAGACCTCTGCTTCACATTTTCTTTAATGTCGTAAGACTTACTGCTTTTTGTCTGACACCCTCCACACCCATCCCTGGTCTATTATTCTTCAGACCATGGAACTTTAGGGGAAAGATGTGAATGAGCCCAGGTATGTCAAAACGTGGGCAGTGCCATCTCGGGCCTACAGCCTCGTGCTTATCTTAGTCATCTTGGACTGAGGCACATATGTTGTGGTAGAAAAATTATGCTTCCTTTAGTCACTTCCACTTCATCAATGCTCCTACAAGTGTTTTGCTTAGGGCCTACTCTTAGTAGGCATTTGTACTTGTTTGTGGAGTTGAATTCAGGAGTCTTGGTCATGTGAATCAAGCATTGGATTACGATCTGCTGGTATTTATTTTTCTCGGTGATTTCTGTGTGTAAGTCTTGCCTCATCCACTAGATGGCAGCCTTCTTGAGGGCAGGTCTGTGTGGTAGGAAAGCATGGGTTTGTAGTCAATAGTTTAGGTTCAAATCCTAGCTCTGACACTTAATAAGTAATTCCAGGAAGTTAACTCTGTTTCTCTAAGCCTTTGTTGCCTCATCTGCAAAATAGGGGATAGTATCTATTTTTCACTCGGTTGTCTTAGTGAAATGAAATGATACCATAACATTTGAATCTGGTGCTTAATAGGTGTTAAAGAGGTACTTCCCTTATCTGATATCTCTTTTACCATATTTTGCTAACAACACTGAAAGAAATAAAAGAAAGAAAGAAA
>VMDR010006707.1:0-33761 GCA_007922815.1 Macrotus californicus
TTTCGGTATAGCTATTGTTGATATTATAATCATTATCATCAGCATCAGCTAGAATGAAAGACAAATTAAGCTGTAAAGGATATTTCTATTTTTAGACAGAAAGATAGGTATTTGTTTATTGAGATGCTGACAGGATTTGCATTTGAAATGAAGTTATATGGAACTCATAATTTTGCACCACTTGTTGAAATACCAAATATAAAAAACCCCTTTTGGACTGATGAAAGATTTCTTTACTTTTGTAATAAAAAAAATTTGCTTGGAAACATGCCCCAATTAAAAGAACAGGAGAAATCTCCAGAAAACAAGAGCTAAATGAAATGGAGGCAAGCAATTTACCAGATATAGAGAGTTCAAAAGAATGATTATAAAGATAGTCAAGGAACTTAATGAGAACTATAAGGAATTTAGTGAGAACTATAGGGAACTTAGTCAAAACTACCACAACCTGAAAAAGGACATAGAAACCATAAAAAAGAACAAGTCAGAAATGAAGAATACACTAGAAGGAATAAATAGTAGGTTGGATGAAGCAGAGGATTGAATCAGCGATTTGGAAGACAAAGTAGAAAAAAAAACTTTGAGCAGCAAAAAGAAAAAGGAATTTAAAAAGATAAATAGAGATGAGACAACATGAAGCATGACAACATCCACATTATAGGTCTACCAGAAAGAGAAGAGAGAGAGCAAGGGATCAAGAACTTACTTGAACAAATAATGACCAAAAACTTTCCTAACCTGGTAAAGGGAAAAGACACACAAGTCCAGGGAGCACCAAGAGTCCCAAACGAGATGAACCCAAAGTGGTCCATGCCCAGACACATCATAATTAAAATGGCAAAGATGAAAGACAAGGAGAGAATTTTAAAAACAGCAAGAAGAAGACAGTTAATTACCTATAGGAAAGCTCCCATAAGACTGTCAGCTGATTTCTCAGCAGAAACATTTCAGTCCAGAAAGGGTTGACATGAAATATTTAAAGTGATGAAAAGCCAGGATCTGCAACCAAGACTACTTTACCCAGCAAGGCTATCATCTAAAATTGAAGGAGAGGTAAAGAGCTTGCAAGACAAGAAAAAAACTAAAGGATTTTATTACCAGCAAACCAGTATTACAACAAATCCTAAATAGCCTGCTTTAAGAAGAAGGAGGAGGAGGAGAAGGAGAGGGAAAAGAGAGGGAAAGGGAGAAAGAGAAACAGAAGGACATATTTAAAAGAATTAAATGGCGATAAATATGTACTTATCAATAATCACTTTAAATGTAAATGGCTTAAACACTCCAATCAAAAGACATAGGGTAGCAGAATGGATAGGACAAGACCCATATATATATTGCCTACAAGAAACCCACTACAGACTAAAAGTAAAGGAATGGAAGAAGATATTTCAGGCAAATGGAAAGAGAAAAAAGCTGGGAGAGCAATCCTTATATCTGACAAAATAGACTTTAAAACAAAGGCAATAATAAGAAACAAAGACACTATATAATGATAAAGAGAACAATCCAACAAGAGGCTATGACCCTTGTAAACATTTATGCATCCAACATAGGAACACCTAAATATGTAAAGCAAATCTGAATAAACATAAAGGGAGAGATTGACAGCAATACAGTGATAGCAGAGAATAGTAGATCTATCCATTAACATCAATGGATAGATCTTCCAGACAGAAAATCAACAAAGTGACAGCAGCCTTAAATAGCACACTAAATCAAATAGATCTATGTGAGGGGAATGGAGGGATTAGGCAAAAAAGAAAAAAAGAGAGGAAAACCTCATGGACAGGGACAACAATTTGGTGATTCCTGGGGTGGGGAGGTGAAGGAAGGTATAGTGGGTGTAAAAAGTGATGGACAGAGACTTGACGTGGGGTGGTGAACACACAATACAGTACACAGATGATATGTTGTAGAATTGTGCACCTGAAGCCTGTATAATTTTGTTAACCAGTATCACTCCAATAAATTCCATAAAAAAGGAAAAATAAAATGCTTTATGTACAGTACAGGTGACAAAAAATATGTTGCATTAAAATATTTTTCTTCTGGGAAGCTTTTGCATTGGTATAGGATAATCTCTACACAAATGCATTTGCTATGATAACATGTAAGTGGGATTTTATAGGCCATTTCTATTAAATTATGAATCTCCTTACCTTTGTTTTTAGGTTAAACTTAACTTTTGTTCTTTCTAAGATTGGCTAAAGCATGACCCTAAGTTGGGATATCTGAGTTTCTAGTATGTAAAAAAAAATCAACAATGTCCCTTTATAATGTTCATCACTATAGACAATTATAGGACTGACAGTTTTAGAAAGTGTGCATCCAAGGGCTCTTAAGGAAATATAGTCAGTATTAAGGAGAGGCATTAATAACCAGAGCTGAAGAGATGTCCAGATTCTGGTTAAGGAAACCCTTAGAAATTATTCACTGAGCTCTAAAATTTAAGGATGATCAACTAAGATGGGAGCATTTTTTAAAAAAGCGATGATTAATGATTTCTCAGTACTTGAAATCATATTGCTTTAGAGTGTGAGGAGGACTCCAGAGCTACCCGATCCAGCCTTGTACCCTCCCTAACTTCTACAGATGAGGATGGAAGCTGGGTCCATATTTGGGGGGTGGCAGTTGTTTAGCTGTTTGACAGTTTATTCTCATTGGCCCTAGAACTACCTCTCACCGCCCCACTGCCATAGCAATATAGAATAAGTGTCCTCCCTCGTTCACATGATTACCCTTAAAGGTTTGAAATTCAATGCTGTCTTCCACTTGGACTTCTCTGCTTCAGGCAGAATTGAAGTCAATGGCATATTTAAACAGAAATGGATGACCATCTCTCAGAGCTGCAGTAGAAAACAAGCCTATTTAGGAGGGAGAATGGTCTTTACAAGCCGTGAGGTCCCTCCTCGAATGATGTTCAAACAGTATCCCTGCTTCCATTGCTGGTTTCTGGTCCACTCATCTCCTTCTTCACTGTCCACTACTCCAGATGTGGTCATACCAATACAACTGCAGTAGGAATGGTACTTTGTATGATCTGAATGTCATAGGTTGGAGAAAATGCTCCTTACCCACAATCCTCTGAAGACGGAAGCTGAGAACCTAAGGGGCTTTGGTATGTGCAGAACTTCTCTGAGTAAGACGAGGTCATTTGTGGATTGCCCTGGAGAAGGGTGAGAGGTTAGATGAGAGAGCAAGAGTAGTTCAGATAGAAATGGTGGGAGGCCCATGCTTCTCAGTGTGGCACTATTGCATCCCTCCAAATTCTCTTAACGTTTCAAGATGATCAAAGTGAATCCACTGCTTGTGGAAGTCAGTGAAGGGGCTGAGTTTTACACTGAGGTGCTGAGAAGAAATGAAAGACTGCATAAAAGGAATCAGGAACCTGGAGGCAGACAGATGCCTGAGGAAATAAACTCCAGGAAACTAGGCTGTGCATCAACTGTGACCCCAGCCTGAGAACTGGCGTTGGGACCTGGTTTTGCAGCTCCACGTCAAGCAGGGGTTCCACTGACATTTAGTTTACGTGGAGGCTCTTCAGTTCAACATTGCATTCACTTGTTTAGTAACCTTATAACACTTTTAGTAAGCTTTTAATCAACTACAAATTTTAGATCCTTTTTTATGGGAATTGCTGTCTAAGGTCTTTGGTATCCTCTTTGTATAATTTGTTATGGAACATAAATGCAGGACTTACAGTTTTGCTTATTTCATCTGAGTACTTTTAGCATATTGCTTCAACTGGTTAAAATAAGTTTGAGTCATTATTCTTTCAGCTGGTAAAACTTAACTAGTGTGTTTCCTCAAAGGTGTATGTAGCATATTTAAATGTCATTAGCTTGACATCTTTGTTTTCATTAAAGTTATGAATACAAATATTGATCAAGTAAAAATTTAAGACTTGATCATAATACTCTGAGATATTTCTTTTACCAATTACAAAGATTCACTGATCACTTCTTGAGTGTGCATTTCAACCATCTTCAAAATCACCTGTAACTACTAGACCTGCTTATGTTTGGGATTGTCATTGAACACTTGGCCAAAATGAAGATACACCATGTGTAGAAATACTGGTTAAAAATGGATAAATGTTTAGTGTGATGTAAGTTTCCAACACTTAAAATATTCTTTTCTAATTATTCCCAAATTATCTGAAACGCCTATTTAGAATTTTTCTGGGATCTTTAATTACAAATCTGCACACTCTAATGAACATGTTATACCAATGGCCTTGGTAAAACAAGAGGATTTTCTTTCTTTCTACTTTACAGGGAGGTAATTTTCCTGTCTTGTGCCTCATGCTTTGATATCCCATAGTTCTAAAACTCTCCTGATCACCAGACTTTTCTCTTGACCTATATTTAGAGAAGATTTCAGAATGAGGAGAGATGCTAGTGCTTGAGTATATGTAATTAAAGTATCTGGCTTCTTTCATTTGTGTAACAAGTGTTTACTGAACACCTACAAAATGACAGATAACCAGCTAGGTGCTGGGATTATTGCAAGAAACAAAACAAACCTGGTCTTAGCTTTCATGAAGCTTACAGTTTAAAGGATACAGATGTTAAATAATCACTTAAATAAAAATTGTTATGTAGGGCATGAAAGAAAAGTATAGAGTGGCCTAAAAGCAGTAACTGGGGGACCTGTTCTAGACTGAAGAGTCAGGGAAGGCCTTTCTGAAGGAGAGACTGGAGAATACACATGAGTTAAAGACAAGAGGCTTGGAGATTATCCTGAGAGGACCCAACTATATGTGCTAAGGTTTCTAGGTGGAAAGAATAAAGGGAATGATGGAGGAGCAGTATTCGCATAAAGGAAAGCTGAAAGTTTTCCGGGATTCAAGAAAAATATGAGTTCATAGATGAAATTGACCTCTGAAGTCTGAACAGTATGAATAAAAATATCACTCTGGTAGAAACATGGAAAATAGATTGCAAGGGGTCAGATTAGATTTGGGGAAACTCATTAGGAGGCTATGGTGGTGGACTAGTGGACCAGCAGGAGATGATGATGGCTTGGATGAATTGGTGGCATTTGTGGATATGGAGAAAAGCAAAGAATTCTGAGGAGTATATAGGAGAGTTCGATCAAAAAGATCCAGTGAGTGAGTGGGAGTGAGAAAAAGGGGGCTGTCAAAATAGACTCCCAGGTCTCTGGCATGAACAGCGGAGTAGATGGAGAAAAGCCAGTTGCTGAATTGGGGAAGGTGGAAGTATGACCAGCTCTAGGGATCATTCATGAATGTTTGAATTAAGTACGTGGCCGCTGAGAATCACAACTGGGCAAATCAATAGGCCAGGTCATCTTAAAGTCCTTTGTATCTTAAAATATGTTTCCTGAGCTCCATAATAACATTGATGCCCAATTTTAATCTTGGCATCGCATAAAATCTGAGTCTACGTCATAAACTACAGGGGGCTTGATACTTAAGATGTGAGGTTCAAACAAAACTCCTGTCATTTCAGAGATCTGGGACTAAGTATAAATTCTGTTGCTGAATCACAAGGCAATTTAGATGTGGGATTTTCATTCTTGGGTTTATAATTTATCTTCTCTGGAAAATAAGATTGCCTTTTTTTTTAATTTTGGAAAATGAGACTAACATTTTCTGTTTCTGCTGATCACAGGGGAGGGCTATGAGCCATAATTAAAGAACAAGTTGGAGCATGGCTCTGTTTCTTTGCAGCATCTGTGTAGGTTTGATCAGCGCTCCAGTATTTGCAATTGTAATCATCTGGTCATTTCCTTTTCCTCTCTGCTCAGCATGCAACACACGCTGCAGAAGCTGTGATTCACAGGCCAGCTGTACCTCCTGCCAAGATCCAAACAAGGTTCTGCTCTCTGGGGAATGTCAGTTTGAGAGCTGTGCCCCCCAGTACTATCTTGACCTCTCCACCAAGACATGCAAAGGTAAAGCTCTTCCTGAGTCATACAACATTTTTTTTACTCAGTGATGCCCCTTTCACTGTGGATGTTCAGTCCCCTACATGGGGAAAACCTTCATCATACATTTACGCTTTCTCTGATAATAGCAAGAAGTCATTACATATGTATGTATGTAGGTCTCTATGCATGTATTCATTCATTCGTTAGAAGTTTGGTTGGGGAGGTGAAAAATGTATTTGTTAAACAAATATTTTGAGCACCTACTATGTGCCAGACATTGTACAAGGTATTGGTAACTAGACCAGGGGCGACAAACTGGAAACCTTCAGGTTGTATTTGGTGGGCCAATGTTTTAAAATGTTTACTATTTGCCTTTTAAAGATCAGAAAACCTCACATACAAAAAGTGAGATTTTCAATTTCTTTTGAAAATTCAGAAGTTCTGGCAAAACTGGATTTGCAATCCCAGAATGCAACAGAGGGTTGGAGATGAGCAGCTGTTGTCTCTGTTGGACGGAGCGTGATCTCTGCACATCCCCACTGTCCCCACCTTTCCCTTTTGCATCGCACCAGGCCTACTTCAGGGATTTACATGACTTCCCTGGGCCCTGTAGGCACTTGCATTTACAACTGGAGATTGCTAGGCTCTGTGCCTAATGAGGACAGGACTTGTTTCTGATTTGTTCATCTCTGTTTAACATATTGAAATGAGTAAAGACGTAGCCCTTGTTCTCAAGGAATTCGTAATGTCAAAAACTTCCTTTCTCTTTGTTCTCCTGTGGAATACTAGGGGCGTTTGCTCCTTGAACGCCAGTGCTCTGCCAGAGGAACAGCAGAGTTGGAGAATGGATTTTCCTTGCTCCCCTCTATTCCCTCCTCCATTCACCCATTCTACATTTCCTTCTCTATCTCCAGTCCTGCCAGAGAAGCTAGAGCTCAGATATGGAGGGCAAACATCTTTCAAGTAAACTCAGGGTACTTTAAGCCTTTGCAATATCACATACTTTCCATTCCAAGAAATTCTACTTGGTTGTCAACTTAGGTGGTCTGCTGTGCTACAGACCACAGAAGCTTTGGTACTTTTTTCCCTCCTAACCAGCGGTCATTAGTTTGTGGTGAAAAACAAGATTATCATAAACCCTCCCTGCTGTAAATGATTTCGTAACCATGCTGGAAGTTTTCAAGGCTCCGTGTTAGTCATTTTCACTCAGGACTGATTCAGCCAAATAAATGAGAGAGATTAACTTTATAAATCTTCGTGCAAGCACATGTACTGTCTTGCACATTTACCTGCTTCCTTGGGACTTAGAAATATTGCATCGGGGAAGAGAGAAAAATGACTAATGAAAGGTTTCCCCAGCTTCGTAGCAGGGAGGGAAGGTGGGGTGAGGCAGCGCCCAGCAGAGATAGTTCTCCAAGATAAACAGTTCAGCAAATATTTATGAAGCTGTTGCTATGTGTCAGGCACCATGCTGAGTTCTTTACATTCATTATCTCATTCAGTCTTCACAGTAGCCTTATGCAAAGGGTCCTATTCTCATTTTTGTTCTACAGATACAGAAACTGAGGCTTAAACAGTCTAAGGAAGCTGTGTGAGATGTGCAGATACAAAGTGGCATAGCCATGACTTGCACATAGACTTACGTGACTTCAAAACCCAAGTACTGGACCATGCCATGTTGTCCCGTCTTCCACGCACAAAGAACTTACCTGATCAGCTAGGACTGGGTTTTCAAACATGAGTTTTCTGACTGCATATCAACTTCCAGCGCTATTAAAAACAATGGCAGCAGCAAGTACAATAATCACAGCAAAAACACAGTAGCAGCAACATGTTTCTCTCTGAACCCAAGCCCTGAATTGACTATACTTCTGGTGTTGAGCCTGATCACCTGTGTGTCGAACAATCCCACTGGATTATGTGGGTGCACATCTATGGCTGGGACCCACTAGAATATAAGCTCCTTGAGAGCAGGGCCTACACGTACCACTTTATAACCTCGTTGACTGCTGTGTATCCTGTAGGTGCTTGTCAAGTGAGTGAACATGTAAACGAGTCAGTTCTGCTCTACATGAGCTCTTCTGTCATTTCAGTAAGCCCTTTATTTCTGGACAGTTCCTTTATGCCCCGTTTAATTCTACCATTGTCGGTTCTTTCTGTCATGTTAGCACCTGATTTTTGAGAAGCAGAGAGTCACGCGGCTGGTCTCAGTGGAGACAGCAGATACATCTTAGCTGACACCCTGACATCCTTCTCCTTGCAAGCATTTGGAGGAGGTCCAGATTGGGTTTGTGGAGCAGATTGGTGACTCCCTGTAGCAGGCTTTGCGTGAAGACGTGTGGCTCAGGGATAAAGAACTCAGGGCCCATGGAATAAGGCCGAGTTGATCTGGCTCCTCAGCAGCCCTGCTGACAAGCAGGCTCTGCAGGAGCCCGGAGCAATCCATACATGCTCGTGTCTAACATAATTAGGAAACACTAAACTTCAGAGAGGCATTCAGACCGTACAAGTAGAGCCTACTTATCTGACATCTCTTATGTTGTCCTCATTTTCCTCCTTGCAGCTGCAGGCAGCATCCTTATAATTTAGGTGCTGGACAGAAAGGATCCTGATCTAATGTGAGTTTTCTTTCCAGAGTGTGATTGGAGTTGCAGTGCATGCAGTGGGCCTCTGCGGACAGACTGCCTGCAGTGCATGGACGGCTACGTTCTCCAGGACGGGGCCTGTGTGGAGCAGTGTGCGCCGGCATTTTACCGGGACTCAGGCCTCTGCAAGAGTAAGTGTCCGGAGCCCCAGCTCTGCTCAGCCAAGCGCCAGCCTCCTCGAGTTTACTGTTCTGAGAAGGAGCCTGTGGCAAGTTTCCATTCTGGCTTTTCATCTAATTTCTGGTTTCTTTTCTAAGAACTTTTCTTTGGTATAATGAAAATCTTTTTTTTCCCCCTCTCTTGCCCAAATACAACATTTCCTAAAATTTGAGGGTAGTTTAGGAATTTGGTGGGTATATGGCCACAGAAACGGGTATGTTTGGAACACTACTTTTGGGTTTCCTTCCAAGTTGAACAGGCCTGTGCTGCAGGTGGAAAGGTCTGTGTACTCTGGTCATTGAGCACATGGAACGACCACATTACTTCTCCATCTACTTCCCACAACCCTCCACACACCTTCTGTCTCACCAATGACTTTGCCTCAGTACCCCCTTGTGCCTCAATTTAACACCACAAAATCTTCAGACCCTAAATGCCCACCCAAAGTGCACACACAACATTCTTGGGAGCATTCTGGGAGACTCAGATAATTAACTGGGTGAGTCAGGAAAAGATCAACATTTCAGCAAAAGCAGTTACAGAGAGCCAAGGACTGGTTAATAATAACAATAATGGCTAATATCTGTTCATTTCTAGTTTGCCTAGTATTTCCCATGATTTAACTTGACCTTCATCCAGGGAGCTGAGTGGGACAGTACGTCTACTCCTGTTTCAAAGGAGAGAACACTGAGGCTCAGAGAAGTGGAGCAAATAGTTCTGTCACCCAGCTGGTGGGTACAACAGTCACAACCGGAAGCCTAGCTCTTTGACTCCCAGTCTGCTGCTTTGCCTAGCGCACCAGGTTATATTGTTCATTACTGTCTAATACTGCCTCACTGTGAGGACCAGGGGGCCCTGGAAAGCCAGGCATATTCCTGTTGCCTTGACTTCTGTCTTTCAGGCTGTGACAGCCACTGTCTCCAGTGCCAAGGTCCCCACGAGTGCACCCGCTGTGAGGAGCCATTTCTCTTCCTGGAAGCCCATTGTGTCCAGGAATGTGGGAAGGGATACTTTGCAGATCACGAAAATCACAAATGCACAGGTAACTTGGGAACCATGCTGAGTTCTCTGGGAAAAAGTAAAGGCAGCAAGCATTTCAGCTGTGCTGGTCCTCAGGTCACCAAGGAGAATTGGAATTAGAGGTAGCATGAAAACCCAGGGCGCTTGGCCTAAGTGAATGATGACTTCCCATGCACTCTGCCAATTGCTGGTTAAATAGAATGTAGACCAGCAGGCCAGTAATTCTCTTGCACAAAATCAATATTGTTCCTAATGGTCTTTATGGAAATGACGCCAATGTTTTATGGAATGTAAAGCTTATATTGAACTAAGGGTGTAGTATCCACTAAAAGTGGATCCACCCTGTTGATGTGAGCACAGAATTTTCAGCGTGTAGACTGAATAACCAGTGACCCTGATATTGCCGTAAGGTCCTTGAAGAGGAGGATTTCTGGGGATACTTAGTGATACATTGACCTTTTGTTATCAAACTAAAGTTAAGCCCAAAGTCTTAATCACTTTGTCCACTGAGTTATTCATGAGAGTTTCCTTAGTGTGTTCTTCTCATCTCCATCAAAACTTGGTACTGTTGGCCCCACTTTAATGAATACCTGACATTTAATAGTGATGCCATTACCTAGGCATAGCATTTTATATTTCACCAAATTTCTTCCATCTGTATAATATCATTTAATATTCACAATGGCCTGGTAAAATACAGCAGGCACTGTGAATCCTGTTTTACAAGGGAGAAAAACAAAGAGGCTTAAGGGTATTAACCAGGGCAACATAAAATAAGATATTAAACCCAAGTTGTTTTATTCTATTCCAGGGCCCTTTAAATTATACCATGCTGCTTCTCTCTAACAAAATCTTAATTATGGAAGCAGAAAAATTAGACAGTGAACACTCAATTTATAGATTATTAACCTTACCCAAAGAAATAATCTATGGTCCTTTAAATAGATTGCTCTCCTCATGCATTTAAAGTAATAATAATAGTAATAATAAGAAAAGTAGCAGTGATAGTTACAGTGTGATTGAGTCTTTTTGTGTTCTAATGTGTCGCTGTTCTAATGTGACCAGGCAGTATTCTAGTCACGACACATCAGAACACACGGAATCTTCCCCATGATCATTTGCATTAGGTGCTGTTAGCTTCCCCATTTTTAAGACAAGAAAACTGCACCAGAGACTGTGAAGGGAACTTGCCCAAGTTGGGCAGCTGGCACGTGGTAGAGGAGGAACAGTACCCAGAAAAGAGCTATGCTCTTAACCACTATGACCTGCCTCTCTTACAAGTCAGTATGGTTAACTTTGTAAACCACCCATTCACGTGAAACATTTTCAGGTCACAGTGTGTAAAGCATGAATGTGCCCCCCTGTTCACTTTTTTTCCGAAGGTAGATCAGCTTTCTATGAAATGCTTCAGGAAACCGCTGGAATTTTCTTTTGCCACAGCTGGGGACTGCGTGTTGTTGCTTGTGCTTTCGCTCCTCACTTCTTTGCCCCTGGTGGCCCCAGCTGGGTGTCTGTGCCTTTGGTGTGCCTCATTTGGTGTGTCCTACCTCCCATAGCCTGCCCCCGGGGATGCTCGCAGTGCAGCCACGGAAACCGATGTCACCGCTGTGACCATGGGCTCTTTCTGAAGGGTGGCCTTTGCATTGCCAGCTGTGTCCCTGGCTTCACCGCCCACCCTCGTAACGAAACGTGTGCTGGTAAGTGCTTCTCCGCAATGGTGGGTCAACTCGCCTGTGATTTCCGTATGCGAAGGCCGAGTTTGCCCGTGCAGCTACTCTTGCGGTCTGAAATGTGGGATTCCCACTGCAGGGGGGGGGGGGGCGGCGGGGTGCTGCTAGGAACAAGAAACTCTCTATAGAACGTGAAAGATTTAGAAACCTTAACTTCTAAGATTTTTGGAAGAGAAAAAGAAGCAATCTGTGCTTTAACACTCAACTGTCAGATTAGATATTTGGCATAAAACTTACTTATGTCCCTGAGTGACAACAGGAAATTATATGTTATAGGAAATTATATGTATACTTATACAGATATAATTTATTTATATTTATAAAAACGTGTATAGCTACTTATACAATGGCGCATCCTTTGTGCACATGCTGGAGATAAATTATAAACAAACAAGGAATAGTGTGGGAAGCCTGCCTCATTAGGTTGAAACATTTGAAGTGAATGATTTCCAACCACACTGTTTGCCGTTAAGAATAAGGTAACAAGTTAAAGGGATGGGACTAGTCTTGTTCAACACATCAAAGACATTTTACCTTACCCTACAAGGAGAAACAAATTTACATTCAGTCTTAATTTTGAACCTCAAAAGTTTCATAGGTGAATAAAGCTTGGGAGCTCTGGTACAGCTGAGCATTCCTTGGCTTTTGAGTAACACTTATCAATAACAATCGTATTTTCCATCTCTGTCTTCCTGACCTCTAAAAATATTAAGACTTCATATGGGAAAAAGTATCTTTGGCTTATTTTGTTGGTATCCTTCTGGAAACCCCGAGTACTTGAAAATCAGCTTACTCCTCTTGGGATATAGTATAAGTCAACGTGCAAATACCAATTCCACTTCCGCTAGAGCATCCTTACAGTAGAAGTCATCCGCCTGAAACTTGGCATTTCCTAACCGTCCTGTCTGACCTACACGTAGAAGGAAACACTACCAATTCAAGCCCAGGCAAAACAGCTTGCAGGAGACAGAATGGTCAGGAATCCTAATTCACCCATCGCATGTCTCCTGTGAACAAAGACTATAAAATTTTTAAACAAAGTGTATCTATTTCACATGAATTCTGGATATAAGCCATTGATAATTCTACTTCATTATAGATGAACTAGTATTGTTCTAACACTGGTAATACACACTTGCCTCTTTCCTTGCCTTTGTTGGGTCTGATGGTCAGACAGAACAGATGTCTTAGCATAGGACTGTGGTTCTCAGCCCTGGGGCCCAGTAGGGTTACCCAGGGAGTTTGTAAAATCACCAAAGTCCCACCCACAACATGTAAGTCAGGATCCCTGGTGGTGGAGCCCTAGTATCAGTATTATTTTAAAGATCCCTATGTGATTCTTTATCACTATTATTATTGAACTATACCATAAAATTCACCTCTGAAGTATGCAATTTATTGGTTTTTAGTATGTTCACAAAGTTATGCAACCATCACCACTATCCAATCCCAGGACATTTTACTCACAGTAAAAAGAAATCCACTAACCATTGGGAGTCTCTGCCCACTGCCCCCTTACCACAGCTGCTCACAACCACTGACCTGCTTTCTGTCTCCATGAATTTGCCTATTCTAGACATTTTACATAAATGGAGTCATACAATATGTGGCCTTTTACATCTGGCTTCTTTCACTGGCTATAATGTTTTCAAGGTCCCTCCACATTGTAACATGCATCAATCAGTATGTCATTTCTTTTTATTCTTAAATAATATTCCATTGTGTGGATATACCACATTTTGTTTATCTGTTCATCAGTTGATGAACATTTGGGTTGTTTCCCTTTATTAGCTATTATATTATGAATAATGCTGCTATGAGCATTTGTGTGCAAATTTTTATATGGATATATGTTTTGAATTATCTTGGTATATGCCTAAGAGTGAAATCGGTGGGTCATATGGTGGCTCTATATTCAATTATCTGAGGAGCTGCCAGCCTGTTTTCTCCAGTGGCAGCACTATTTCACGTTCCTGTCAGCAGTATATGGGGGTTCTAATATCTCTGCATCCTCAGGAGCAGGTCATATTGTCGTTCCTAGTGAGTGTGAAGTGGTATCGCTTTGTGGTTTTAATTCGCCTTTCCGTAATTGTTAATGATGTCACCCACCTTTTTGTGTACTCATTGGCCTTTTTACATCTTCTTTGGGGAAATGTTTATTCAAATTGTTTGTCTATTTTAAAATTGGGTTGCTTTTCTTTTACTGCATTGAAGAGTTCTTTCCATATTCTGAATTCAAATTCCTTTTCAGGGATATTTGATTTGCAAATATTTTATCACATTCTGCAGGTTGTCATTTTGCTTCCTTGCTGGTGTCTTTTGAAGCACAAAATTTTTTAATTTTAATGATGTCTAATTTATCTATTTTTTGTCATTTGTGCTTTTGTGTTATATCTAAGAAAGCATTGCCTGATTCAAAATCACAAAGATTTACTCCTTATTTTCTTTTAGGAGTTTTATAGTTTAACATATAAATTAAGATTCTATGCTGTTTTCCTGTGCCACAGGGTGAGAAGCAATGGGTTAGAAGGAAGCTTATGGTGCACAGTAGCCTGGAGTCTCATCTTTGTAGCTCTGAATGAACATTACAAGCCTATTTCTTTCAAAACACACACAACGCATTTGGTGATTCATGAATCACCAAACCTGACCTTACCTTTGGATTCATATGTTTTCCAGGCAAAATACACACTCCTGGACTTCATGTGAATGGTTCTCTCACCCTTGCAATTGGTTCAATGACGCCGCTGGATTTTTCCCTCCTGAATGTCCAAGACCAGGATGGCAGAGTCGAAGACCTCCTGTTTCACGTTGTGAGCACTCCCACCAATGGTCAACTAGTGCTCTCAAGGAATGGAAAGGAGGTTCAGCTCGACAAGGCTGGCCATTTCAGCTGGAAAGATGTGAACGGGAAAAAAGTGCGTTTTGTGCACAGCAAAGAGAAACCCAGGTGACCCGGTGTTCTATTGTTTCCTCCTGCCTCCTTTCTACCAGTGCCTTGCGCTTCACCCCATCCCCCTCAGCTCCCCCTTTCTCAATAGTTGTCCCTTCTCTTCCGGGAAAGATCGATACTCCACAAATGCCAAATGCTCTCAGCTGCCTGTCATCATTTTGCTGTAATTGCTCAGAGACTGTGCTTTTGTTAGAGGCATTTTCATTTTATCACATAATTATGGATAATTCTCTGATGTGACAGGAAAGTTCCTCATATAATTACCCAGTTTTTTGGCCCAGCAGAAAGAAAACTAGTTACACACTCAGATGCTGCAGCTGCATCTTCAACATTAGCACAATGTACTAGGAGTAGGGCGTGGCTGGAGTGTGGAGTACACACTTTTCAAGGTATTGCATGGGTCCTAGAATTTCAGAGTTGGAAGGAAACAAAGAGTTCCAGTTAACTTTTTATTATCCACTTTCTGGCATTAATTGTGGTTAATTTTTAAGCCTGATCCAGTTTTCCTCTGAGGCCTAGCACACTTCTGGCTGCCTCCCCACCCCAGCTGACATATGCTTAGGAACACAATTGAATGTGAACACTAACCCGAGCAAATATAGCCATGTAATTAGCCGAGTAAATCTACTAAACAGAAATCAGAGAACGCACCCCAAAGATTCGCCTGTTGGATTATCCTTCACCCTGCTCTGCTTCATTAGTGCAGATAATTCAGAGTAGACTGTATTTGTAAACAAGGAGCTGATACCCAGGGAACAGTGACAAGGAAACAGTGACTATTTTCTACTGTTACCACTAAACTTGAGATTTGTTTTTAAGGTTTGGGCTAAGACTTAGGTGGGGAGAAAGGTAAATGGCACTTTCTCTATTTGCAGTTCAGAGCTTCTGAGCCAATAACCTCAAAACCATCTTACAGGAATGAGAGCAACTAATGTGCACGGATTGCTCACTGTGAGCCAGGCACTGTTTTAAACACTTTAAGTGAAGTCCGTATGTTTATGTTTTCAGTCTCCAGATAGAGAAACCGAGCCCCGGAGAGTGTAAGTAATCTTGGCCGAGGCCGCACACCCTACAAGCACAGAGCTGAGACATCAACCCAAGGCTCTCTGCTTCCATAGCCCATGACTCAGCCACTCTGATTTCTGCCTTCTTAATAATAGTAGGAATAATGGGCATACAAAAGTATTGCTACAGAAGGAGCTTAAAACTCTAGTGTTTGATGCCATAGAGTTACTCTTCAAACTCATGCTCCCTCTCCTGCATTCATTTTGTTGCGAATATAATAAAATGTTCACACACACACACACACACACACACACACACACATCTATACCTGTAGTTGTTTGTCTTGCGATCACTACCGAAATGTGTATAAAACACAGAAAGCTTCAAAGACAACCAAAGTGAAGCCTGTTGTCTACCTAACCTGTTTCATCTCACACCATCTATTTCCATGCAGAGTCAACTCTGCATCCCTAAATGGGACAAAGAATGGTAACTTTTCAGAGGATTTGTAGTACTTTTGGGGAGGTACTCATTTAACATTGGATTTCTTTATCTAAAATTTTAAATAAAAGAAGGAATGAGAGGAATAGTAAAACAAACAGGACTGGTAGAAACTCATGCAAAAAGGAAATGGTACGTCTGTGAAGAATACAAAAACGAAAGGCACAGCCTGCCACGTCGGTCCGTGGCTTTGTTCTTCCCCATGTATACACCAACCATGATTCTTTAGGACTGGAGTCTGTTAGGTTGCATTCCTCTGATACTGGAGTGCTCCTGGGGAGTACAAGACCAAATGTAAATATAGTCCCAGTAGTCGTGGTAAGGTGGCACTGCTGAGGTTGCTGACACAGTCATTGCAACCAAGAAACCTTTTCCCCGGTAGGTTGGCAGCAAACACCCCTTCATGGTTTATGTTGTTGCTCCCATAAACTGCATTCTCCTGAAGTCCAGCGGTGGGGATGGAGAGGAGAAGGACTTATATGGGTCAAAAAATGAAGGGAAAGATAAAATAGGAGGGAATAAAAGAAAACATTTTTTAAATCAGATTTATTGAGGTATAATTTGCATTTAATGAAATTCCCTATTTTAAAGTGTACTGTTCTATGAGTGTTAAGAAATGTATACTGTCTTACAGTTTTGAGACCACAGTACATTCAAGATATAAAACAGGTGTATCACCCCCCAAAATTCCACTTACAGTCACTACCTTCCCCAGTCCCTGGCATCTACCAATCAGTTTCTTACCCTTGTAGTTTTGCATTTTCTGAAATGTCATATGAATGGAATCATACAGTATGTAATCTTGTGTTTCTGGCTTTTGCCATAATGCTTTTGAGATCCATCCACATTCTTTCATGTACCAGTAGTTAGTTAGAATACCTTTTAAAGAGCTTTTAAAACAGTGGTCCCTATCATAGACCAGAATTCAAACCCTCTCATAATGCATTCATCACATCTTAACCAGCCCACAGTGAGTTCTTTGCTTGGTTTGGTTTTGAAGATGGCAACTCCTACCTTCCTCTCTAGTAGTCTCTGAAGCTGCTGAAACAACACTCTTTTATAGGAAGTAAAAACCACAACAAAGAGTGAGCCTTATTTTGTTTTCTTAATTAGAAGTCTTTGGTTGCACGCAATGGAAGTCAGTTTGAGCTAGATTAAGAAAAATAGTACGGTTTGTTGTAACACTGCAGGTATGGCACACATCTCAAAATCACCAAGGGCAACTGGGCTCCAGGGCAAGCCTAGAAGCCAGAACCAGGAACAGGAAAGAAGACTCAATTCTTTGTCTTGGCTCTTAGGCTTCACTGACCTGGCTTCCTCCACATTCTCATCAACACTATAGACTGTGCTTTCCCAAAAGTCAGTAATCAGACATCCTTCCCTAATCAAGTCCATGTTAAATGTTGCATGTGTGTGGCTGGAGGGGGTAGATAGATAGAGTCATGTAATAAACACATTGCAAACATTGGTATTTGGGGCCCACTCACATGAATTGGGTAGAGCTTGGGGAGAGGGTTTGCAGGGAAGAGGGACTCAATTGAGAACTGTAGAGACTATGAAAGACTCCTTTTTCATTTTTCAATTTTACCATTAGCCTATGATATATTAGGAACCCTTCTTGGTCCCAAAACTGATTTTCAACATTTTATATATTCAACTTAGAAAAATAGGGAAAAAAAGTTTACATAACTGTTATAATGAGGTCTAAGAACACACAATAGTTTTACCTGAATCTCACTAGGTTCATATTTGTCTGGTCATTTTTATTTATGGGCTGAATACTACATTACTGTGGTTTGATCCAAATTCCTCCATGCAAATAACCTGACAATATTTTTAGTCCTTGTCTTTCTAAGAACAATTTAATGATTATATTTATCATTTCTTTTTGGGGGACTTCTTTTAGGAAAGGTTACTTTTCCCTGAAAATTAGTGACCAGCAGTTCTTCTCTGAGCCACAGCTGATCAACATACAAGCATTTTCTACACAGGTAATAAAAATGCCACGCTAGTAATAATTTTACATGTCTACCATTTCTTATGCACAAACCAAGTTTTCTTGTAGTTGGAGAAAAAATGATTAGGCTGAATTAATCTTGTCTCAGTTTCCTCATGGAATAACTGTTTAGTACTTGCAGGCAATAACAGCTGCAACAACAATTACTAATACATTTATAGTGCTCTCTGTGGTGTTTCTCATTTAATCCTCAGGCCATCCCTATGAGGTATTATTGTCCCCAATTTGCAGATGAGAACTCTAAGTCACAGGGAGGTTAAATAACTTCTCTATGGTGGTACAACTAATCAACAGAGAGCCAAGATTTGTGCTCAGTAAATCTGAATACAAAGTCTATATTCTTGACCAGTACATTCTGGTGCCTTCTTTTGCTGTACTGAATCCCAAAACTAGCCCATCAGAAAAATTTGAGGTGTTCTAGTTCTGAACGCTTTCCTCACTCTTAGAGAAACGAGTTTGTTTTGTCTAAACGTTTCTCGTGGATGTGGAATTATGCTGGGTGCTTTTGCCTATCTGTCATGCAGCTGGACTGCATCTATCTTAGTCAGCAGTAGTCAGAGGATCTTATTAAGTGTCTACTTAAATGTTGTGCCGGTGTGGTCATCTGCCAAGCACTGGTCTGAGGATATCATCGTAGATGTTGTAAAACTCATTGTGGTGGTTCTTAGGTTCTCATCACTCATCTTTGTCAAGTTGTACTTATGTGTGCAGAATACATACAGTGGTAGAAACTCTGAGTAATTGGGTTTGAGGGATTGAACAGCTGCAATGTGTAAAGAGAGTAGGAAGACAGATACATTCTTAAGTTGTGAACAGCAAGAGAATGGGACATCATCATGGGGAGCCAAGGCTATCCAAATATCCAGATCTCAGTAGTGTGTTAGTCAAGATTCAAGGAAGGACGTGAGGTCACTGCTTTTAAACTGATATTTTTATATTTTTGGTCCAAAAATGAAAAGACTGTGGGCTGTGGATAACTAACATAAGACTTACATAGCAGTGGCTGCCAAATGCTATGACGAGCCCAGCTCAACTCTTCTTCATGGGATTCTCACTTTTGGGATGACTGAAGTTGAGGAATGATTAGAAATTGATCCTAAAATAATTTGATCTTACGGTTGGGCTAAGAGCATGAATTTTGTTTTAATTGTAGCTAAAATGTGATCTCTGTAAATATGGGTCAGAGGGTGATATCAGCCTTAGGACTTACTGGCTTAAATGCTTTTTGGTACTTAAGCTCAGAAATTTTGTTTTATTCTTTTGTGTGTTTGATACAGTTACTAAACAGTGAATGACAGGCCTAGTGTAGGTATCAGTAAGTGGCTTTCTCACTGAGGTGGTGCGTTCCCGTACTTCCCTGATTTTGATTTGTTTTCCCAATATCAAGTGTGTAGATAATGAGGGGGTACCTTTATTTTATTTATGAGAAACTTTTATCTTTTTAACTTTTCAAAAATGGAATTTTAGAGATGAATGTTAACTTATTTTTGTTCCTATACATTTCTGCAATATTTCAACATGGTCTTAAGGCTCCCTGGGATTTTCTCATGTAAGCTAATTTAATCTTCTCCATTTATGGGTTTTGACATCACCTTTGACTTCTCTCTAGAATCCAAGGGGCCTTTGATTCCCATGTGTAGAATCACAGCTTTTGAATTTTCACTTGGGAATTCTAAGTAGCTATTATCTAGTTTCCTATTATGTGATTATTATAATGATGCATTAGTTAGGCATTACTTTAATAGATATAGAAATTCCCAGAAGGCCAGAAAGGCTAGTTTTTTGTTTTTGTTTATAAAAAAAACAACCATTTGGATTAAAGAAGGCATGTGCTGAGAAAAGTCTTAGACTTAGATGGTTCAACTTCAAATGATGTAAAAAAAACTAAAATAATTTTTTTTTGGCTTCTGGCCTTAATTTTTTTGTGTGTGAGATTTTTTCCCTTATGGTTCATTAACTTTTATCTTTGTGAAAGAACATTTTATCTGCTTACTCACGTTGGTGAGAGGAACCCTGATAACCCTAAGGAAAACATACTACATTTTGCTATATTGGCAGTACCACATGTATTAACGAGGTGGTTGCCTTACTCAGACCACAATCTTATCAGACTTTATAACCTGAGCTGGGGTGGGTCCCTTCAAGATATGGATGAGACAGCTTGAAGAAAATTATGGGGAGAGACCAGAAATAGCATAAATTCAGAATGCGAAAGCATCTCACTCCGAGTCAGCGTGCTGCAACATGGCCTGGAATGAAGTGCTCAACTCCAAACACAAATGCAAAAATTCCATATGTCTTATTAGTCTCTCTTGGATGCAGACAACTGATTGGGTTGCCTGACACTGAGCTGATCACAGTTGCAATGCAGGGCATATAGGATAAATCAGGACAACAGAAGCTTCAAAGATTTAGAAGCAAGAAGCTCTGCTTGATTACCTCTGATGTATACTATTGTCCTGAAGTGGCTGGAGAAACCTCCAGAACCAGAGATGTGAAGTAACCTCATTTGCTGTGATTACTGTAACTGACCGTACATACCTTTGACAAATACTTTAATATGCAGTAGTTTAGCACGTCGTGAGAACATATAGAGTTCTGTAAAAAGCATCAGAATATCAATTAGGTTGCACACAGCTGGTATCTAGCCCACTGGATTGTCTTCTCTCTTTCTGCTAAGTGGCTTCTTTTCTCCTCCTTCCCTTCAATCCACAGCCCCCCTATGTGCTGAGAAATGAGGCCCTCCACATTAGCAGAGGAGAGAGAGGAACCATCACCACCCAGCTGCTTGACATCCGAGATGATGATAATCCACAGGATGTGGTAGTGGAAGTGCTGGATCCTCCACTTCATGGCCAATTGCTTCAAACACTTCAGTCCCCTGCAACCCCTGTCTATCAATTCCGGCTGGATGGACTCTCCAGGGGCCTCCTCCACTATGCTCACGATGGCCTGGAGAGCACATCCGATGTTGCAGTCTTGCAGGCCAGTGATGGACACTCCTTCCAAAATATTCTATTTCATGTGAAGATTGTGCCCAAGGTAGGTGTCATTCCCAGAGCTACAATTTCCCTACTTCTAGATGCTAAGTTTTGTTGATGACATTATTTTTCAGTTTCATAAAGATATGGGTTGGTTATTTACTCCAATATTTATTAAGCACCTGTTATGGAGATACTTAGCACATTCAAAGATTAAGAAAACACATTACCCAATCCCAGGGACAATATGTATTTTGGTAGGAGCACCTTTGATCTGAAAGACCTGGCCCCATGTTCTCTATAGAAGGTAAGCTTTTGAATCTTTATGTTGACTTGCTTCCATAAAAAATGCCTCATTGCCCACTGATCCTTTTATCTCCTGCCTGAGCATGATCATAAGAATCAGATGTGCCCCTGTTGCTTTTTGCTCTTCTAAAACAGCTTATGCAATATGTGAAGCTCATAGTCCAGCTATCACAATGGATCAGAAAGGATGCATTCAGCATTCTGTTAGCCCAGCTGAAGTAGGATGAGGGAACTTTCTTTTAGTAATCATAGAAATCATTGGCCAAGGGGGTAGAGGCAGTGTTTCTCAGCCTGAGTCATTCCCATGCCATCTTTGTAAATTTCTGCCATATCTGCAAGCACCTGCCCTGTTATTTACTTTATATTTTTCCTTAAATCAACTTCCTTTTTCACTTTGGCCTCATCCTAATAAACAATACTTGTGAAATCATGGGCTCAATGTAGAATCATACTTTTTCTATAACATTAAAATTAATATATAACCATTTTATAAAATTTCATCCATGTATTACATAAAATATGCTTCGGTATTACTAATGGGAGGCTATCACATTTGGGGAAATACTGGGCTAAATTACAGAGATCTATTGAAAAATATTTTCAAACCATTTATCACTTGATGATATTTCATTCAAAGTTCTTTTCTCTCTTAGAGCAAAAATGGCTCTTTCCCATGGTGCTAGACAGAAAGATAATTTTTTGAAAACTTTTCATACCAAATATCAGTACCTAATAGTGTCATTAATGATCAGCTAAAGAGATTGATTTGCTAAGGACAGGTTAGACATCATTTGTCACTTGCTCACCAGTGATCATTCAAAATTCACGATTGGTCCTCGTTAAGGTGAACACCTGAATCTAAGGCGGTCTGCCTAGCTAGTTTCTGAGCCTCCCGTCTCTTCATTTTCAGCCGCTGAAAACAGTGACGGTGAGATAGATGGGAGTGGAGGCTGATCATGAGGCAGAGTTGGCAGATAGCCAGCTTGTTGCTAATCCTAATTATCATCCTTTTGCAAATGCCCTGGGAAATGAGGTTTAGTTCTGAAGAGATGAAGTCTAGACAGACACAGAAAATTTCCTTTTCTTCCTTCTTGGTTTCTTTTCCAAGATTGTTACAGGACTTCAGTACAACCCCGGCAGCTGCCTTCCTAATCGTGGTTTCAATCTCCGCGTTTGGAGCTCAGTTCAGTGCATTGCACAATCATTCTGTATGGTGTGACCCAAGGTTGAGGAGTATTTCTAGGATTTTCACTGCTTTGACTACCAAAACAAAAGAAAGAAAAATAGGGTTTTAATTTATAATTAAAGCATAAGCACATAACTTGAGAATCCTTGTGGTGTGTATAACTTGGTAGTCATGTTGACATTTATGGTGTCTATCCCTCCTTCTGCCATTTATTCATCCTCTGTCATGCTGTGCTTACCTGTCTGTCAGGTGAACTAATGGTTTCTAAGCCAGTGAATTAGGATAATGAAACCAGTGACTAGAGGCCCAGCATCCATCAGGGTGTACTACTAATAAATTTGATTCTGTAATACTGGTAATATTTTATAAATATGTACTATATGTTTTTAAGGAATTCAGAGTACTTTTTCTCCTATTTATTCTGCTGATCTTTACAATATCTTATTAAAGAATGTTAGAATAGAACCTATAGGGCCTTATTTCTTTTAAAGGAAATTCTGTGGGTGGTGGATGTTTTTGCTTGTTTTGTTTTCAACCTTTATTGGGCACTAATACTTGATGTGAATTATTTTATCTTCAAAATCATTTTAGGGTATTTGTACAATTAGTATCTCTTATTTTCCAAAAGAAGAAATTAAAACAATGGAGGTTTGAAAACATCTAAAGGGTTTTAAACATTTATTTTTCATAAAGGTGTTAGTGCTGGAGTTGTGATCTCAGTTCACATGGTTCTGGCCTCTCACACTTCACCTCATAGCACTTTTCATTCTGGTCCACGCTTCTCAATATTCTGGTCATATGTATTCTTATCCCCTTAATGGACAAAATGGAGACAGTAACTTCATCATCTTCTCAATGTCCTATTCACGCAGTCTAAGTAAAGCTATGCATAATCATAAGTCTACTGGAGCCCAAGAAGAAAAAAATTGCCTCAACTATTAACGGCTTCCAGTAGATGTATAGTCAGACATGATTGATTTCATCCTGATAGCTGTGCTTGAATATGGGCATCCCAGTCCTTATCCTGAGGCTACCTGGGTGTCATGTTTGGAGTGAGGCCAGTTTCTGGCTGATGTCTAGCTGGAGGTTTAAATGGAATGGCCAAGGAGTTTAGGTCTAATTCCTAGTGAATGGGTGTACAGATTAATTCCAGTGTTGTTCAACAGAAAAGTTAACCTGGTAAGATAGATGGAAAGGGGAAGGAAGGGTAGAAAAAAATGCTTTGTGAGAGTAGAAACTATTTTAGTCTTGCTCTCTTGAGCCAGGCACATCGTAGGAGTTTAGTACATTTTTGCTGGATGGCTAGATAGATGGATGGATGCAGCAGCTTGAGTGAGGCTGGTGCCCTTGTCCTGCCTTTCAATGGATCTCTTGCATCAGAGCAGAAGCCTTCAGAGCAACTTTGCCGATCTGGCACGGCCCATCTGGGACTGAGGGCAGGTGCTGTCAGTTCCCCTCTTTTTCTCCAGGTCTACATCACTTCCCCAAAACATGCCTTTATCCTTGGCCTGTCAGGGAGTAACCTTGACTGTCACCCTCCAGGCTTACACTGAGTGGCTAAGGAGAAAATAGACCCAGGACTGATGTTGAAACATGTTCTGTTGAAGGGAGGAGGCAAAAGAAATCAAAAAGATTAAGAAGTAATAAAGAATGCTCTGCTGAACAGGCTTTCATTAATTGGGTGGATTTACCAAACCCACGCCTGCTAGAGATACGATTCTAAAGCAGTTTGGCATTTAATAAAGGCTAAAAATGTGCACAGGGAAAAGTCAAGCTTATCAGTGGGTTGCTCTCCACTGCTGGGCTTTCAAAGAATTACCTTCTTTTTTATTAATTAAGGCCTCTGGAAATCATGCATCTTTTTCCATGTTGGCCATAAATCTGATGATCTTTCTGACCTCATTTGCTGTTGTTTGAACAGTTATTTTCTGCCACTGGGTAATGCTTTGATGTTAAAAGCCCACAAGTGTCATGCTATGAACAGAATGGAAAATTCTATTACTGAGTGTCCTTTCTGGCTATTTGACCTTGGTAAGGCCCATGTGCAGCTAAAAGCCCTGCTGTGCTTTCCCTCAATTTTCTTAGAGGCTCTCCTCCCTTTGGTTGTCTTGCAGGGACATAGTTTGATAACAAGGATATTTGTGAGAATTATAAATATCAATGGCACAAAACAAAGTTTATTTTTCTAAATAAGAGTCTATCTCATAAATCAACAAATCCTCATCACATATTAGTTTTGTCTATTTTGGACTTGCTTAAGTTGTTCAATTTAGCGTTTTATAAGCTGAGCCGCTCAGAGTATACACTCAAAAAATCTGTTGGTTACAAAGAATGTATTTGTTTGTTTATAAAGCAATTGAAATCTACATGGAGAAAAGGTTCTGCATTCCTGACCTGAGGGAGCTCAGCTCCTTCACACACACATTGACAAACACAAAAATAGTCCGGTTGTCTTTCCATAATTCTTCATCTTGGTGAATATCATCAAAGTTTCACCCCACATGCACCACCTCACATGATCCTTTTCTAAAATCTACAATTCTCTACAAGATTAAATTTTCAGAGCTATGGTATAAATGAGCCTAAGGTATGTTTACAGAATAAATAAAATGCTAGCATTGACATTGACATAGACTATATCCAATTATAGTAATTTTCTATTTAATTAAGTTTACTTTTTTATCTTAAATATTTTGGCCTGGGGTTGGGTACCTCTTGTGAGGTCATCATTTTGTCCCAAGCTTTAATTTGGAGGTAGGGAGGTTTTCATTGTCTTTGCAGGATTTTTTTACTCCAAATGATAGAGACTTGGATCCTTTTGTTTTACAACATGAATATTTTTATTTGTAATATAATACATAGTGGCTAAACTTTACTGTGAACATTTCTGTATGCCTATTGTCCTATGAAATGAATTAGAACTTTCTAATTTAAAGCACTGTTTTAATTACTCCCCCATAATCTCTTGTTAGGATTTCATTGCCTTGTAATGTGGTACCCTAGAGGATATATAAAACACCACTAGGCAGAAGATTAGTTAACTGATATTGAGGCTAATTTCTTGAGTTTAGAGGGATATATGCATCATAGTACAGAAGAAGAAAAAACTACAAGGAAATAAAGAAATTGCAAAATGTCAGACCCATTGGGGAAATTAGGCTAAAATTTTTGGCTCTTTGGGCTCTTTGTCTGTAGAAAAGATGGTGTGTAGCTTTGAATCTTCCCTGGACTGTCTCCCAAAAGAAAACAACTGAAAAAAAACCATCTCTATCATAATGAGCAGGAAGAATTATCCTTCTTTTCCTTAGACAGTTGTCCGTTTCTTCTTAGGTAGTGTAAACAAATGATCAAGGACCAGAGGAACATGCATTACCTGTTATAAACAGAAATATTCTCTGTGCCATCTGTAGAGTTTGGGGAGAACCATTCTAGACCCATCATGATCTCCATTCTGGGCGTGCACCTCACACTTGAGCATGACTCCCCGGCTCATGGGGATCTTGTTAAAATGCACAGACATTTCTCAGAAGAAGACATACAATGGCCAACAGGTACATAAAAAGGTGCTCAACATCACTGATCATCAGAGAAATACAAACCAAAGCCACAGGGAGACAGCACCTCACACCTGTTAGAATGGCTACTATCAAAAAGACAAAAGATGAGAGTTAGTGAGAGTGTGGAGAAAAGGGAACCTTTGGACACTGTTGGTGGGAATGTAAATTGGGATAGCCATTTTGGAAAACAGTATAAAGGTTGGTTTCTCAAGAATTTTGAAATAGAACTTCCATATAACCCAGCAATCCCACGTCTGGGTGTATGTCCAATGTAAATGAAATCAGTATCTTGAAGAGATACGCACACTCTCCTGTTTAGTGCAGCATTATTCCTTCCAGTAGCGAGGACATAGAAGCAACCTAAGTGTTCTTCAGTGGATAAATAGATAAAGAAAATGTGGTCGCTACATACAATGGGATGTTGTTCAGCCTTTAAAAAGAAGGAAATCCTGCCATTTATGACAGCATAGATGAGTTTGGAGGACATTACACTAAGTAAAATAAGCCAGATACAGAAAGATACATACTGCATGATGTCACTTAAATTTGGAATCTCAAAAAGTTAAACTCATAAAAGCAGAGTGGAATGGAGGCTGCCAGGGACAGGAGGTGGGGGAAATGGGGAGATGTTGGTCCAAAGCTATAAAGGCTCAGTTATAAGGGATGAATAAATTCTGGAGATCTAACATAGAGCCTGGTAACAGTAATTCATAATATTGTGTTTTATACTTGAAATTGCTAAGAGTGTTGATCGTGTTTTCCCCACACCAAAAAAATCCTAACTATGGTGAGGTGTTGGATACCTCAGTCAAGTGATGGTGGTGATCATTTCACAGTGTATCCACATATGAAACATATCACGTTGTATACCTTAAATATATACAGTTTTTATTACCTGAATAAAGCTGATGAGAAAAGTAAAATGTGGATTCTAATTCAAAAGGTCTGATTCAGAAGTCTGGGGTAGGGGCCTGAGATTCTGAACTTCTAATAAGCTTCCAGATGTTGCTGGTCTCTGAACGCTGCCTTGCAAGTACTGCCTCCTGAAAATGTACACGCGCACAGGAACTATGGGGAATTTTGTTGATAAAGTCAAGATAGAAATGTTGGAGGAGAGACATCTGGGACGTGCATTCGGGTCACAGTGCTTACTTGCTTGGAATACGAAAAGCCACATTGCCCCATCAGTCCAAGGTGGCGGTAGTTGGTGTATGGCTGATCTCCGTAACCATAATCAAAGCTGACGAGGCTGCTGCTATTGGAAATATTTCTAGCGATTAAGACACCTGGGTCCAAGTGTATTATGTTTTGGAAAACTCTGCTGGAGTTTAATAGGGCCTTTCCCTCCAGAATTCTGGTAAATGACATGCCAAGTTCTTGACACACTTTGATATTCTTATAAATAATATTCAATATCAATTGTGAAAGAAGAAAACCCTCTAGGATTTTGCTCCTGAACATCAATCACAATAGAAGTTGCCTTCGCTGCCGGTCTCCTGGGCACTGTTTGACTCAGTTTCTTGGTGACTGAAGAAAACAGCTATGATTGCCTCCTGCAGGGGCAAGTGCTTTCTTGTCGAGTGACTGAAAAGAATATTTGCTGTCTTCTGTTCTGAATATTCCCCTCCTGGGAGTGCTATTTACTCTGTTCTCTTTGTAAGCATATTTGAAAGTAAAAACAATAATTTAGAAAAACATCCATGATGAAATGCCATATTTTAAAATATCAGATTTACTGATTTTTAAAGTATAAAAACAAACTGAACACTGAACAAAATCTACCTTGCTAATCCCATTCCGTGGAAAGTGTCAATTATGAGGCTTTTGGAAGAGCGGCGCACCTGGCAAATCCGAAGGGGCAGCGCTGTTTAATGACCTTAGCTTTAGCTATTAAAATGGTCGCCTTCTCCAGAGTGCTAAATGGGTGATTTCTTCCAGTCAGCTATTCCCAACTGAGGTTTCTAAGACTTCACTTTCAATCAGTCATCCAGGCCTGTCAATTCGGCCTCTGTGATGTTTCTCAAATCTGTTTCTAACTATCCATTCCCACTGCAATTTCTTTCTCATCTTTTCTTACCTGAGCCATTACAAGAACTTGTCAAATGGTTCCCATGGCTGCAGATTCACCCCAGCTCTTGTCCCTTCCATCTCTTGCAGCTGGAAGCTTTCTACAACCCAGGACTGGTCATCCCATTGCCTCCCCTAAAGACTCACGTTCACTTTACAGTGCCTACAAAGTGAATTGAATCTTTTAGCATAGCTTTTGCCTTCTACTAGCCAATCTTAAGAGAGTGTCACTTTTCTTGTTTTTTTAAACCTTTTTTAAAAAAATTTATTATGTGTTGGTTTCAGCCTTCGTGGTCACACAACCTTATACTTTATATCATGTTGCACTCCTTGTTCCCAGTGCCCCGACTGGCACTATACGTAGTTTTCACAATGTTATTGACTGCATTTCCTATGTTTTACTTATTTCCCTGTGACTATTTTGTAACTACAACTATTTCGTAACTACCAGCTTGTGCTCCTTAGTCCTTTCACCTCTTTCATCCAGTGCTCCCGACCCCCCACCCCTCTGGCACCTCCAGTTCAAGAGTGGGTCACTTTTCATTTACCCACTCCCCTGGCTCCTTAAGCTTCACTTGCCCAAACACTTAGATATTTTCTTAAGTACACACTGCATTGTCTCATGTCTTTGCTTAGGCTGGGCCCTCTGCCTGGAATCTGTTTCACCACTTTTCCACTTAGCCCGTTTCTTTCGTCATTAGAGAATTAAATGATATTTCCATAGGAAAGCCTTCCTGAGCATTTCTTCTCCAAAAAGGAAATCTCCTTTTTCCTTTATTCACTCACAGCATTCTGCTCAAGCTTTTTATAGAGCATCACTTGGGATGCATTCTAATTATTTATGTGTCTGTCTCCTCCACCTGACTGTAAGGTCTGAGACTGAAGGCTTATTTTAGCTGTCGTTATGTACCTTAGCCCTCCAGCAAAGGAAGTAAATGAACAGTTCTTGAATGTGGGTGGATGGGGAGATGGCAGGACAAGTAGATGGACAAATGAGAGAAAGCAATGAAGAGACTTCATTTTCTTTAATGAAGTAAGTTATTTGCACTTTATAAATTAAAAGAAAAAGCAGGAAAAATATGTATGTACATATATACATACACATGCATGTACAATTGTGTATAAAATTGACCCTTAAACAACATGGGGTTAGTGCTGACTGCCTGCACAATAAAAAATCCACGTATAACTTAGTTCGGCCCTCTGCACAGGGATTTCTGGTGCAGATTTCCAGCTTTGCAGTTTACCCTTGAACAACATGGTTTGAATGGCACCAGTCAATTGAATGCACAGGTTGTTTGATAAAAATCTATGTATAAGTGGACCCATGCAGTTCAAACCTGTAGTATTCAAGGACTAGCTATTATTCATAGTGTGACTCTAAAGCTATGTATCTCTCTTATTAGATATTCTGGGACCTGATAACATGTTTTATTAGATTATTAGACAATCTAGGTCCTGGTAACATGTTTTTAAGGACTGATCTTTTCTTATTTTGCTTGGACCTAATTCTGTACTCTTCTTTTACTGTAGAACAACAGAGGTCTTCGGCTTACAGCTGACTCAATGGTGTGGGTCCCAGAAGGGGGGATGCTGCAGTTCACCAACAGAATCTTACAGGCTGAAGCCCCAGGTGCCAGTGCCTCAGAAATCATCTACAAAATTACACAGGACCACCCCCAATTTGGTAACTCTTTTTTTCCTTTGTCATGATGTCATTATTGTAGTCAGCAGTCTTACGCTTGCTTTTGTATGTCATGCAGCAAGGTTGTGACTCCAATGAACTTGACTTTCTAATACCTCACACATCCCCTTTCAAAACAGAATAGTCAAAATAGCTACCACACTGTACACATATTACATAGTAGGTATTATGCTAACATATACATATTATATAAAGACTTCAAATTTAAGCTTTAAAAACTTTATTTTACAGAAGATATAACTCATCAAGAGTCACCTACCTAATATATGACAGTTTAATTTCAAAGCTCAGGCCCTTGAACTCCATCTTGTGTCCCTCCCAGAACATTACCAGTCTTCTTGATGACACTTTCTTTTTTAAGAAAAACTTTACACAAAACATTTTTCAGTATCTCCGTTGTTTCTTGAACTTCTCACAGGACAGTAGAGCATGGTAACTTGAAAATTTCTCCATCATTATCAACTAGAAATGCTAGATAAAAGATTATAAGAATTATAAGGCATTTGTAGCGGACCTTGTAAGAATAGAGAGAAATCCCGAGGTGTCAGAAACAAAGAAGGAACTGAAGCCAGTCTGGGCATGCATTGGTGGTGGGGCTCCCCTGAGAGGGGCTGTGTGTGTCTCAGTAACCCAGGGCCTTGGGATTTAATGCCCATGCAGAGACAGAAAGTTGTAATTAAGATCCTGAATAAAACCTGGACTCTGGAGAGACTTACCTTCAGTTACAGGGGCAGAATAGAAAACAAAAAGCTCAGGAGCACAGAGGGATCGCAAAGAAACCCACGTGTGTTTTTCAGAGCTCAGAGTAAAGCAAAAATCTGCTGAGAATTCAAAACGTCAAGCCTATTTTTCCTACAGATCCAGAGTTAAGTTATACTGTATGCATTGTTTGAGAAGCCCAGGGCTGAGACATTAATATGAAAATTAATCTCAGGTCAGTGATACTTCTTGGGTTTCTTACAGAAACTAATAGAAACTACTGTAGAATGTCCACCCTCAATTCCAGACCATGCAGGATTCTCACAGATAAAACCACTGAAGATTAGCTTAGAATTTAAAATTATAGGACATCTGAGGAAACAGTCTATAGTACCACAACTAAAACAAGATGATTAAACCCCCAAGGATTTGAAACAAAGGAACAATCTCATAACAACTATGAAATAAGTATATTTAAAATGATTTTTTTATTGCTTTATTGTTGTTCATTTACAGTTGTCTGCATTTTTCCCCCACCACTCCTCCCCCCACCCCAGCCAATCTCACCTCCCTCCCCTGCTCCCACCCTCCCCCTTGGTTGTGTCCATGTGTCCTCTATAGTGTTTCCTGGAAACCCTTCTCCCCACTGCTCCCTCCCCCTTCCCCTCTGGCCATTGTTAGATTGTTGTTAATTTCAATGTCTCTGGTTGTATTCTGCCCACTCTTTTCTTTTGTTGATTATGTTCCATTTAAAGGTGAGATCGTATGGTATTTCTCCCTCACCGCCTGGCTTATTTCACTTAGCATAATGCTCTCTAGTTCCATCCACGCTGTTGCAAAGGGTAGGATCTCCTTCTTTCTCTCTGCTGTGTAGAATTCCATTGTGTAAATGTACCACAGTTTTTTGATCCACTCATTGACTGATGGGCACTTAGGTTGCTTCCAGCACTTGGCTATTGTAAATTGTGCTGCTATGAACATTGGGGTGCATAGGTTCTTTTGAATTGGTGTCTGAGGTCTCTTAGGGTATAATCCCAGCAGTGGAATTGCTGGGTCAAAAGGCAATTCCATTTTTAGTTTTCTGAGGAAATTCCATACTGTTTTCCACAGTGGCCACACCAGTCTACAATCCCACCAACAGTGCACTAGGGTTCCCTTTTCTCCACATCCTCTCCAACACTTGTCTGTTGATTTGTTTATGATGGCCATTCTGACTGGTGTCAAGTGGTATCTCATAATGGTTTAAAATGATTTAAAGATACAGAAAATAATTGAAACTGGAAGAAAATTTTAAAATACTATACAAATAAAAGAATAGGCAGGTAGATTTTTACAAATAAATAGCTCACCTGAAAATGAAAGTCATATTCATTAAAAGTGAAAATTTGCTTGGCCTGTTAAATAGTAGAGGAATAATCTGTTTTTACTCTGGGTTATCAAATCATTAAAATATTTTTTTCTATAATGAAAAAAAAATTAACCTTTTTGTAACTTGAAAATAAATCCAATGTTCCCTGGCTAGGTGGCTCAGTCGGTTGGAGCATGGTCCCACACACCAAAAGGTTGTGGGTTCAATCGCTGGTCAGAGCATGTATGGGAGGCAACCAGTCGATATTTCTCTCTCTCTCTCTCCCACCACCCTACCTCCCTTTCTCTCTCTCTCTCAAAACAGTAAGCATATCCTAGGGTGATGATTTTAAAAATAATAAGAATAATTCCAATGTCCACGAAAACACTGACAGCATAATATAATTAAGAACTGATATAATTACAAAGTAGTCGGTCCAGTTGGGATTTCATTTATGATAGCTGTGTAACCTTGAAGAAGGGGCAAGTGGACCCATCGAGACATAGGTTTCTTTGAAAGATTAGGCTAGGTATTTTTTTAACTTTTTATTTTAAAGTAATTTTGAAGTTATTGAAAAGTTGCAAGAATAATGTAAAGAGCTCTCAGATACCCTTTATCTAGTTTTCCCTAATATTAGCCTCTTACACGACCATTGAATAATTGTCAAAACCAGGAAATTAATATTGATACAATACTATTAATTAGTTCACAAACCTGATTCAACTTTGCCTTATTTTCACCCACTGATTTTTAAGCTAGAAAATGTTTAAGACCTTTTCAGCTCTAAAAGTCTTTGATGTATTTAGTGTATTAAGTTCTCTACCTTTATCATGATTATTAAAAGCCCAAAAATTAAATTTCCCAGTGACAGTTCAATATTCTAATATTCTGTTTGACTTAGTTAAACAGAAAAATGCTGAATTAAATTATTTTTAAGCCATTTTAACTTGATAAATGCCATGACCCATTCCTACTGTAACTCTCTTAATTAACTTCTTCCTATGCACATAATCCTCTTTCTCTGTGTCCAGAGCTCTGTATTGGTAATAAGCAAATCGCATTACTCTTAGGCAATTCACGAGTAAAAAACATGGTGGGAAGTAGAAGCCCACTTAACACAAATCTACGTACACCTGTCTGTCCCAGAGATGTGGGGTGTGGGGCCTCTACCTCATAGCCACTCCAACTACTATACACTCCCTCATCACTTTAGAATGTTCTGGTTGGCTTTTCAACTTTTTGCGAAGACCTAACTGCGAAACTGAAGCAAATCTAAGTTGCTTGTGTGGTCTGTGCGTAATGAACCTAAGTACAGCCACTGGCAGACTCAGCACTGTCTTCAAAGGTCCATTTAGACAAGCGGATTACTACTTGTACCTTTAGCTACTTCGCAAGTTTGAAAGTAAACTTAATGAGATGGTTTTAATGATGCATCTTCAGTATCATTTGAAGAAGAATCGGACTTAATCCAGCATACCGACAACTCTAAGTTATTTAGCATAGTGTAAGAAAGCCTTAATACAAATTGTTCCAATCCCAAATGAATCATGGAGACTCCTGAGACCCCAATTCTTAATACCCATTAAATTTTTTGGACTCATAAGCTCTTTGTGTTCCAATCATGTACGTCCCATGTTCTAAATCAGTTCATGCGATTCACCTACTGAAAATCTCACAGTGGCTCCCCACTGTATGCAGGGCAGCTGATTGTCAGGGAAGGAAGCAGATTTTCCCTATCTTTGAATTCCCCAACCTTGAGGGCCTACCACAGCAGCCAGCACCTAACAGGTACCCATTGACTATTCACTAGGCTGAAATTAATGGAATTATCCAATATCCTATGATGCCTGTTAATTTCTATAATGTGGCAGTGATTTTTTTATCTGAAAAAAAAAAGGGTTATTTTCATTAGGACTCAGGAAAATTATGCTTGGCTTTTACATTATAAAACAGAATAGCTAGCAGTTTGGCATTTGAATTTTCTATC